>BQNB010115885.1:0-15283 GCA_026074375.1 Tanacetum coccineum
GGAAAGTTGGAATTTGAATGGTATTGATGATTAAGAGGATTAGAAAGCTAAATTATCTACTAATATGCAAAAACGATTGAGAAAAACCTAAAAATTATGAAATTAAACTAAAAAACGAGAGTAGAAATCCTGAACAAGGGGTCAAAAACCTAAAATCTTAAAAATTAACCCTATAAGGAAATTTTTACTTCTAATCTACTCTAGGTGACTAAAAATGAAGTTTAAAAAAGACTAGACTAACAAAAGAGTTCAAACGAACTTTTAAATGGAAAAACAAAAACGGGGCTAAATCCCGTTCTTTAAAAGATGGAATTTTGCAAAAATGACCCTACGAAAATGAAAATAATTTTCCTAGATTAAGAATGATAAAATAAAATTTTGAAAAAAAGATTTATATTTTTTTTGACTTTTTATGTATTTTTTAAAAATTTTTAAAGTTTTTAAAGAAAATTAAATCTAAAAAATACTAACCGATTTTTAAAAATTATGAAAAAATTAGGAAAAATAACTTACACTAATATGGTCCTAGGAAAAATAAGCTTGTATCAACAGCTTATCCCAATAAGCTGTAAATAAGCCCAAAAGGGCTGATAAGCAAAATGGGCAAACAAGCCTTATAAATTAAACAAGTAAACACTCTACCGGATGAGCTATTGTAGCACAGCGGTAGAGTGTTTGGGGGAAGGAGGGTTGATGGTGTTGAGGTCCCGGGTTCGAGCCTTGCTCACCTCGGACCTCCACTATCCCCTTTTGTTATTTTTTTACAGCTTTTTGAAAAAGCTAAAAATAAGCAACTTTAAAAAAAGCAAAAAATTTTAAACTTATCAATAAGCTGAGAAATAAGCTAAACAAGAGTGACAGTTTGCTAAATTTACACTAAGACTATAAACAAGCTAACTGTTAAGCACTTAAAGCACAAAAAGCTAATGAAAGATGAGAAATAAGCTAGAATGACATTGAGTTAAACTAAATAAGCACTGAGAACATAAATAAGCTAAAGAAATAAGCTGAAACAGTTAAGAAAGCAAAAAGGCTTAAACACTTGAAATTTTTTACTAAACTAGCAAATAAGCTTAAATAAGCTCACAAACAGTAAAATAAGCTAAGTTACCCTTAAACTAACCTAATAAGCTATACTACCCCTAAATAAGCTGAGAAAATAAGCAAACAAGCTCAAAATAAGCTAAAATCCAAAATGGGTCAAAACTGACCCATTTGCAGCCCTTGAGTAGGGCTTTTTGAGCTTAAAAATAAGCCTCAAAATGGATTTCAAGGGGAAAACAGCTTATTCCCCTAAAAAGCTTAGTTAAAAAGCTACAACAATCAGCAATCAATAAGCATTTTGAAACTCATTTAAGCTATTTTAAAGGCTTATGAAAATGGATGTTCTCAAAAATTCTAAAAGACTTAGCAGTTTTAACTTTTGAAAATGGCTATTTTTAAGCTTAAAAATAAGCTAACAAACGGATCCTTATGGACTTAAAACCTCAAAACAGTTCAAGCTTAAACATCAAAGAACAATTATCAACTTTCAAAAATCATTTTGAACTCATGAAAAAGCAGGAAAAAGCAAAAAAAACTGTTTTTGATTTTAAAAACACTTAGTGAATTTTGGACAGAAACTTATCAAATCACAAAGGTGGCAATGCATACTTAACTAAAACTCAACTAATGCACTTAAATACTTAAAACAAGTCCAAACCAATGCTTAAAAGCTTGGTTTGGACAGCTTAATCAAATAAGCTGTTTGAAACAGCTTTAATTCCACAGTTTTAAAGGCTTTATAGAAAAAACTTAAAAACAGACTTATAAACCAAAAAACTTTTAAAAACAGCTTAAAAAGGCTGAGATAGAGCTTAACAAAGTTGGCTTAATGACCCAAAAAGATTTTAAACCTGTTTTGACCCATTTTATCCCTTAACCCAAACACCCCCTTAAGTTTTTAAAATCCAATTTTAAAGCTTTAAAGGCTGTTTTAAGCTTAAACTTTTGAAGAGAAATGATGAATCAGCATTACCAAGCATAAATAAGCAACAAACAAACAAGATTAAGCACTTTAAATAAGCAAAATAGAATAAGCAGTTTAAAGCTAAAACTAACAGTTTTAATTCAAAACTTAACTAAATGAGCTTAAAACTTAAAAACATGCATATTAAGCCATAAATAGCATAGATCAGCAATAATAAGCACAAATAAGAAGTAAATAAGCTATGCTACAGTAATAAGTAAGCTAAATCTTAAAAGAAGGTGTACCTTTTCCCTTGCTCAAAACAGGGAAAACAAAGATAGTCTACAAGCTCCAGCTTGTATAAAACAAGCTGGTAAGGGTCTATAAGCTCTTCCACAATTAGCTTATCATCCAAAATTTTCAGCTGAGGTATTTTTGGAGTGAGATTTTTTCTGATTTCTTAATACTTTTAAATATCTAAGTAATTTTAGTTAAAACAGATTATAAAATGGCATAAATGAGAGCTTATGGTGAACTTATAAAAACATAAAGTGAGCTTAAAATATTGAAGACATGATTTTAGAACAAAAACTTAGATTTCATTAAAACCAAAACAGATTACAATGTTTGTATTAAAAACTTAGAACTATGTTAACTAAAAAGAACTACTTAACTAACTGCCACCAAGGGCTTACAAATGAGCTTATTTATAAGAAGACTAAGAAGTTTCTAGGTCTTCAAGTCTTGGCTTCTCTTTCCTGTGTTTCTTTGTAGAGAGAACTCAAGCCTTGTGCTTGTTGTGTGAGAGAAAAGCCTTTATCCAATCTCAGTCATTAAACTTGTCTTGGTCCTAAAGCAAATGATCTAAACCCTTCATCTTGTTGTCATTTTCTTCAACCAATAAGCTTTAAGGGGATTGCCAAGCTGTACAATAGCCCATGTGGGGGTGGGGAAGGGAAGGGTTGACTTTGACTTTTGTTGACTTTGGCTTCGATTTGACTTTGTCTTTTTGCGCTTTTCCATTCTGTGCTCGGTTTTGTCGTTTTTGGCTTGATTTTTCGTCCTTTTCTTGGATATCCGTTTCCTGTACAAAATAAGTGAAAACATACGAATACAATGTATTTTTGGTACGTTTTGGGTCATTTAAGTCTGATTTTAATGGTGAAAGGTATGTGTAATTAAACGCATACCACCAACGCACCCTTGTGGGTCTGATTCTGGTAAACCACATGCGCCCTTTTGGGTCGTGTCTTCAACCCAACGCACCCTTGGTGCTTATAAGAAAAACAAACGCACCCTTTGGTGCAGTTTTTAAAACCAAACACACCCTTTGGTGCTTATATGAAAACCAAACGCACCGTTAGGTGGTGGCTGGGAGATGGTGGTGGTGCGTGGCAAGGATGGTGGTGGCGGCTGTTGTGTGGCGTCAGTAGAAATGGCAGTGGTGGTGATGCCAGTTTGATGATGATGATGGCGTGATGATGATGGTGGATCTGAGATGATGATGTGGATGTGGTGGCGGCGTGGATGTGGTGGTGGCGTGGATGTGGTGGTGATGAGGTGATGGTGGTGCGTGCATGGTGGAGATGGTGATGTTGGTGTCGGTGTGGAGGAGATGGGGGCGTCGGTGAGGTGTACCGGATCTGGTGATGTGGTGGCAGCGGGTGACCGACGGTGGTGGCTGGCCGGAGGCGGCGCCGAATTATTTTAGAGAGGAAGGAGTGAGTGTGGCTAGGTTATGAAATGATGAAACCCTAATGGGTTGAATATATATATTTGAAAGTTAAAAACAAATGTGACAAGTGTAGAATATGTTAGGGGTGAGGCTGTAAATATTACCACAAGGACCAAAAGTGTAACTTTTGTAAAATAATGATTCGGGACTCGTTTATGCCACTTAACAGATGATTTAAAACACGAAACTTGCGCCATTTCGTTCCAAGTGATTTTTCCATGAAATATGAGTATTTACATGACTAATTTTCATAAACGTTTTATAAAATTTATTTAAAATGTTTATTATTTATTTAGTAGTCATTGGATATCTCGGGTAAGCTTTGTTCGTAAAAATACAACTTTGACTCGAACATTAGCGTTTTTAATAAACGTTTCCGAATAATATGACAAATAATTTATTATATATTTTTATTTAATAAAAAGTGATAATTAAATCTAATTTAATTATTTTTGTGTCGGTACGCGCTGCGTGCGGTGTTCAAAACTTTGCGAGGCTATTTTAGTCATTTTCTGCTTGGTTTCGTGTCTCGGGTAAAACTAAAAAGTTGTCTGGATGTCATTTTACATCAAATTACTTTAGAGTCAACGTCGTAAAAACGTGATTTAGCGGGTCATTTTTGATAAGTCGACTTAGGAATAACATATATCTTCTCGTTTTCAAGTCAAATAAGTTAAAAATAAATTTGCACATGAGAGATATGTAATAATAAATTTGATTTATTATTTAAATATGTTCCGAAAAATTACCGATTACGCGGTAATCATTTTTATGTGAAAATTAAAAGATCACTAGTCAAAAAGTCAAGTCGGACCCGAAAAGTCAAAGGGTAAAATAGTCATTTAAAATTTCAAAAATTGCCGGTTGTTATAGTACCTACCCCTTAAAGGAATCTTGTCCTGAGATTTAATTTGTGTTAACCGATTGTGTGACCAAGAAAAGATTTAAGATTTAATAAACCAGTTCTAAACAAGACGCTGATAACTTTATTCAGCAAAATTAGATGTTTCGACACTTCTCAATATACCAAAACAAATTGCTAGGTTTGACCAGGATATTTAATCCATCAAAAGAGGTATTTAAAAAAATATCATTACATGGCTTATGACTTTAAAAAAATATCATTACATGTCTTATAACTGATATAAACGCGTTATAAAGAAAGCTTCTTAATAGTGAAAGCATCGAAGGGAAAAGTGTAGTCGCGTGAGTATGTCTGTATAAAGTTTTAGCTGTTTACGGGCAGTGTCTAGTTTATGCTATTTGTAATGTTTGATGATTAATATCGGACGAGGCTAATGGATGTAAGTATTCAACTTACTTGGCAGTACTAGGATGTATCACGACCTAAGTCTTCATACTAGTGGCCCGAAATAAATAGTTCAACTAGATGTTTCGTCAGTAGGTGTTTATCTGGTTTAAGGGGGGGTTGCATTACCTATTGGATAAAGTTGTACAAGCGGAGACCGCTCCGGGACCCAACAACAACAACCATAACGACAATAACTAAAAAAATGGTGAAGAGATGCAGAGAGTGAGGACATTTCGAGAACAATATCCCTAGAATAAAGTTCAACAAATAAGAGGAGCTCACGGGAGAGCTTATGTGATAGGTGACGAAATATTGTACTCAGTCGTTAGTTCGATGATGAATCAAATCCATTTGCTCAAGTATGCACAAGTCGGTTAGCTCCACAAACAGTTCATGATCGTAAAGATTTGTAACAGCAAAAGTAATAACTTAAGAATGAGATAAGGTAGTTCCAAGTGAGGTCTTAAGAATCTGCTGAGTGGTAAGATACGGTTGTGTCTCTAGACCTTTTTAACGGATTCTGGTGATTGTTGGGTTCGAGTTCATACTCGTGTCATATTGGATACCATTAAGCCCACTCATTTATAATTTATTATTTGCATAAAAAAGCGTCCCAATTTATGTAAATAATGAATTGATAAACTTATGGTTCAGTGATTTATAATTTCTTTATTTAAATGAAGAGGCGTCCCAATCCTTTCAAATAAAAAGATTATAAATCAGTCTACTTAATAATTTCCGATGCAATACGCGTACTCATAAAATTCTTCAAGGTGGTGGATGACATGACGATGCTGGTGCTCTAATGAGTATGGGGCGAGTGTTTAAAACTCGTCTTCGAAGACGGAGAGTAAAACAATCAGGGGAGATCGACATAGAGTTCAAAATATTTGACGAGTATACGGTTAAAGTAAATAAGATAAAGGTCTTATGAATGAGTTAACATAGCAATTATCGTATCAATCCTCCTATTACCAGTCCCGCCCATACCAGACTTGTAATACTTAGATTCACACATAATTCCATGTAAACCAACACTGTGACGGGTTTCGTGTAAAACGATATTGTATAAGGTTATGAAAAAGTTTTGAGGCTATTGTATAACTTACAATGTCTGAGAACGAAGTGAGACCATTGTGCAACCCACAATGTCTAAGAAATAAAATGAGCCCATTGTATAACTCACAATGTCTTAAGAAATGTTCTAGTATTTATATAATTAACTCTTATATAAATAAATGTACAATATACGCAAAAGGGATATAGGCATATATATTATATATGTATGTCATGTAAGCACGTAATGTAACAAGTACTGTAAGCAAGTAAGCAAGTAGTGTGTATGCACTTTGAAAATGTTTAATATGATGCAATGTTTGTGAAAACGGTTATAGTCTAGGATAAAATATGAAACCTAGTTCTCTATAACCAGTGCTCTGATACCAATCTGTAACACCCCAAAAAATATGTCTCAGCGGAAATATGTCCGGGGATTTTACTTCATAATACAACAGAACAAGATACAAGAGAATGACCTCTAAATGTGTCGTTTAAAAAATAATCTCGTTGATTTTCTTGAAATTTATAACATTTGTCCCATAATTGCATCACAATGAAAAGCTTGAAAGTAATATAACGAGAGTTGATCATTTGTATGTAAGTAGAAATCCATGAATGAAATCTTGCCAAATTTAAACTCCAATGCACATCTAGTAAGCCAAGCATCTAATTCACCTGAAAAAAAAATCTTAAAAAGGTCAACATAAAGTTGGTAAGTTCATAGATTTTTGTATATCTAAATGTTAAAATCAAAAGATTTATAAAGTATGCATGACCATTTCAATCCTTCTAATAGTCGCCAAAAATGTAAGTGTAAATGTAGAACCGAAAGAGTATAGTGTTTACTGCTTCACCAAAGTATAATGAAAAATGTTTAGTAATCAGTAATGTTCAACAAAGTAGTATGGACCACAAGATTTTCAAAATGTATGTGACTACTATAACAGATACATTATCACATAAAATGTATCTACTGTTGCGCTAAGCTCATGACACCGAAGCTAATTTGTGTAGCATATAATATGCCAAGTGTATTCTGCTCTACCGGTGTCTGACTAAGACACCAATGAGATTTGACATGATATATATTCGTTTATCGGGAGCCCCGTGGGTAGTGAGCGCTACTCACCCGAATTGGGATAATTAGTCCCAATAGATCTATTTATAACATTCATGCTTACAATCCATAATTAACAGTTCATGATAGTTTCGGGCAAGAGAGTGGTCTAATCGCTACTTAGGCAACACGTAAACAGGAGATGATAACCAAAAACACTTGTGTCTAATGAAGAAATAACCATTGTATTCATAAACAGCTTTAAATACTTAAATCCATAAGTAGAAAGAGTGTGATATAAATCAAGTAACCGAGTTTGTAATGAGTATGTAAACAATTTTTGTAAACGTGTATGTAACCAAGTTATGAAATCAAGTATGCAATCAAATATGTAAAATAGATTGTAAATGAATGTGTAAACAAATTGTAAATGCATTCTCCCCCGAGATTTATAAAGTAATTGTAAAACAAGTTAAAGAGGGGCTATAAACTCACCTCGATGTTGTAGAACGATTGCAGAAATGCACATGTTAAGCATAACACGAACGGAAACTAGAACGGCTCGACCAAGAAGTTGCGGTTTATCTTAGCGGCTATGACCCACTAGCCTAGGATAATGTATTTGGGTTTTCCGATGGATTGGCACATCAACGCGACACGTTGATAGAAGATTTATATTTCAAGTTGTGATAGTTTGGTGGTTGGTTAAATAAAATAAATCGAAAGTAAAAACAAGGTATGTAATATATCCCATATATATTACATATGGAATATGAATGAGTATATAATTCGTATGGTGAATTATATAACAAAGACAAATAATTAAATAAGTGGCCGAGGTATATAATACTTAACACTATTATATATGAAACGTGACAAAAAAAATAATTGAAACAAAAACAATTCGACACATTTCGGAAATCACCACTTAATTAAACAAAAAGTTTGTGCATAAAAATAAACGATATTTTAAAGTTACGAATTAAGGTGAGTCTTCTTCCATGAGAATTATTTGGGTACAAAACTCTGGGTTTGATACCCTTAGATATCTGAAAAGATTCCAAGTGATGGCTCGCTAGGTGGGACTATAATAACCTCGCTCAAGCGACCTTTTCCTCATTCTTTTAAGATCTTATAGTCAAAAAGGTGTAAGAGGCAACTTGTCGTTACCAACCAAAAATGCATAATCTCCCACTATCCCTGTACCAAGATTACCCCACCGGGTCACCAACACATCCAAATCTACATTAGTTTAGAACCCACAAAATAGCATAACATAGACCTCGATATCTTGGCACCAAAACCTATACCGAAGTACGTCGGAGGTAGTCCTTCACCCACAAACTCCAAGCTTCAGCCAGCAAGACCCCCCTCCTGGACCAACAACCGATGACTACCACATCCGTGAAGTTGGAACATCCTCTATAGCAAAGAAAAGAGTCGGCTTCAACGAAAAGGGAGAAAATCACTGTCCCCGGGAAAGGAGTTAAAGTTGGAGCCAATAAGACCCACTTGGTATCAATCTACCCTCTAGTTGCCCCCCCCACGCTAACTCCCATTTGCTCCCCCCCTCCCTAAAAGGTGCTCTACATCCAACGCCCCACCCTACCACTGCCTACCATACTTAAAGTGCCCATCATATGACCAAGACCTACTCCATACACTGCACCGATAATTACCCTCTTAGAAAATGCTGGCCACATGAGCCAACTCCTACTGGTTATACAATACCCATCGAAAAACCACTCAAACCCTGCACAGACTTTACTATAAGTACCCCCCACCCGCGAAATCACGTTCCTCGGGGGTACAGTCACCAAAACTACGCCCAACCGAAAACTGCTTGCAATTAGAACTATCCCCACCGTTACATAGACGTCTTCAGCGATACCGATCGGTTCAGAGATTGAACGGTCCGCCAGTTCTAGTGTCATGTAAGTCGGGGTTAGTTCGAGAAGAGAGAGATTTTTCCATACGGAATATGGCATAAGATTAATACTCGCGCCAAGATCGGTTAAGGCGTTGCATGTATTAATCCCAAAGAATTCACATGGAATAAGAAATCAGCCAGGGTCTCCAAGTTTTTTTGGTAACTTGTTTAGGATGACCGCTGAGCAATTCTCGTTCAATGGAGTTCTAGCCATTTCACTCAACTTTTCTTTGTTTCCGATTAAGGTTTTTAGAGTCGAGGCAAATTTTGGCATAAGCATCAAGGCATCCGTAAAGCTAATTTCGAAACTCAAATCTCTAAAGATTTCGTAGAATTTCTCAATTTGGTCATTAGCTTTTTCACGACGTCTTTCATCATTTATTCTTGAAGGAAATGGAATTGATGCTTTTTGGTTAGGCATCGAAGCACTAACTAGAGCATTTACGGGCTCAGAGATTGGTTCATGATGGACAACAGGGACAACCGAAGGTTGGACGTCTTCGGTGCTTCCGTTATTAGCAGGAGGCATCGTGTCCTTTGTGACCTCGGTCTCACGTTCCACTACTTTAGGAGAAGTAGTAGGAATCGTGGGTCCCGTTATAAAGCAACACCACTTTCGAGTGGTAATACCTTTCAAGTCCACCTTCGGTAGTACCGTGTTACAAGGGAGAGTTCCCGTACCGAAGATTGAATCTGTATTGGCATTCACAAAATTGGAAAGCATGTCTTGTTAAATTGGCTATTTGATTTTCTGTAAACCTTGGCCCAAATTTTAGCATGTTTCCAATACCATCATCATTAAACCATTACAAATTCTTAAATTGGTCTTTGAAACACCTTGCAGTTGCTGAGCAAGAGCTTGATAAGGTTGAGTTGGTAAACTGGTGGTTGACTAGTTGGAGGTTGATACAACCTGTCCATGGTAGAAGTTATTTCTAACGTTCTGATTGAATGGTATCCTCGATTTTGGTTGAAAATATTTTCCTTGATTCAGATTAAAACGTTTTGATTGTTTTGAATCGGAGGAAAACCAGGAAAAAAAAAAAAAAAAAAAAAGGGGGGGGGGGGGGGGGGGGGGGGGGGGGGGGGGGGGGGGGGGGGGGGGGGGGGGGGGGGGGGGGGGGGGGGGGGGGGAAAAGGGGGGGGGTGGGGGTGGGGGGGGGGGGAAAAAAAAAGGAAAGGCAACGGGGGTGGGGGTCGGATTGGTTTACAACCATCGGAGGTCTAAAATTTGTATTGCCTTGATTAAAATTGGCTGTAGCATCTTCTGAAACGTACTCTTGAATGTTGTCCTGATAAATGTTACCATTTGTGGCGGATAGATTTATTATACGAATGAGTACCTCCACAAGTTACACAACTCTGCTCAACCGCTTTTACTGGTGCGGGAGCTTGGGCTTTTTGCTTTTCGACAAGCATAGTCTTCATCATGTTCTTAAGTTCAGAAACTTCGGTTGTAAGAGCAGCAACATCTAGTGAAATTCCGGGAGTAGATGAATTCGAACTCACTTTGGAAACGACTACCCTTGTTTCGTGAATTAGAACCTTAGATTTAACTCATGATAATTCACAAGCATCACAGAGGCATCTTATCCAAAAAGTTTCCACCCGCAGCAGAATTCAATGAATCTTGATCATTAGCATTCAACGCATTGTAAAATGTATCTAGCTGATGTAATTCAAGAATCCGGATGTGGCCATGCTCGCAGAAGGGACATAAATCGATCCAAGCCTCGTAAAATGGTTTATCAATCTTGTTTAAATCTTCGTGTTTATATTTCGAAGAAATTTGTCATATTTGAAAGGAGGAAAGATTGATTAATGATTTTTTGAAACTAGATCATCCACGTCAAAATTGAACGATGAGTTCTTTTTCTAGCAAATCCGGGCTGAACCTTCAAGAGAAAACGGAAAAAGCATAAGCATATTGACGTGCTCGAGGTACCATCCGGAATCTCATCGTAGAGCTAATCTTATTGACAAGTCAACGGATGTGAGCATTGGATCCTACTTTATCATGTTCGAAAAACTGCTTGTTTTGAACAAGATTGATCAAACCATGCTTCAACTCAAAATTAGCATTGATTTCAGGAATTACAATTGCATCCTCGTACCCCTCGGTGGGTGCTTGGAGCAATTGAGCCATAGTCCGGGTATCATCCATCGGAGCTAGGGGAGGAGCTTGTTGTTCAAGATTAAAAGGTTCAACAAAAGCCGGTGGGAAGAGAAAAGAAATAAACCGCCAACAAAAGCTCAACATAGAAATATAATGTGTACTTACCTAAAGAACATGGAAGGATACAACCTCAAAGAATTGAAGTCAAAAGGATTTGATTCTATCCAAGAGATGTTTGACCGAGCATTCAAGAGGGTAAACACATTTGAAGACTTTAGAACAGAGTTGGTGGAGGGCAAAGAAAAGAGAGCAGGAGCAGAGCTGGTACAAGAGAGTACAAAGAAGCAAAAGGTGGATGATGAAAAAGAAATAGCAGAGCTTAAACAGTGTTTGGAAATCATTCCAGATGAAGAAGAGGTAACAATTGATGTTATACCTTTAGTTGTTAAGTCTCCAAGGATTGTTGACTAGAAGATCCACAAAGAAGGAAAGAAAAGATATTATCAAATAGTGAGAGCTGATCGAAAGTCTCAGATGTACATAATCTTTAGTCACATGCTTAAAAGTTTTGGCATGGAAGATTTGGAAGACTTATACAAGTTGGTAAAAGCTAGATATGGATCAACAAGACCGGTGGAAGACTTGAATTTGGTATTATGGAATGATTTGAAAAATATGTTTGAACCACATGTAGAAGATACAGTATGGAAGAATCAACAAGAATACAAAGTGTTGGAATGGAAGCTATATGACTCCTGTAGAGTACATTTCTTGAGAATGCAACATATGCAGATTTACATGTTGGTAGATGATTGGTTCTTAAAATATATATATAATGTATAATACAATATATATAATAAGTATAATCTAAAAACAATCAATGAAACCGAGAAGTAGTATAGAATATCCCCGGGTTATTTTTTCCCAACGAGGCTGTGCTTGAGAATCGACACAGTCGGAAAATTGGAGTTTGAATGAGATTAATGATTTGGGAGTTTAGAAAGCTAAATTAATCAATACTAAGCAAAAACGATTGAGAAAAACCTAAAAATTTCAAAATTAAACTGAAAAACGAGAGCAGGAATCCCGAACAAGGGGTCAAAAACCTAAAATCTTAAAAATTAACCCTACAAAGATTTTTTTACTTCTAATCTACTCTAGGTGACTAAAAATGAAGTTTAAAAAAGACTAGACTGAAAACGGAGTTAAAACGAGCTTAAAAATGAGAAAACAAAAAGCGGGGTCGAAACCCGTTCTTTAAAAAGTAAAATTTTGCAAAAACGACCCTACGAAAGATTTTCTATTTTTCCTAAGTGAAAAATGATAAAAGAAAATTTTCTAAAAAAGAAAAATATTTTTTTGATTTTTTATTTATTTTTAATAATTAAAAAA
Organism: Tanacetum coccineum; assembly: GCA_026074375.1. Taxonomy (NCBI): domain Eukaryota; kingdom Viridiplantae; phylum Streptophyta; class Magnoliopsida; order Asterales; family Asteraceae; genus Tanacetum; species Tanacetum coccineum. The sequence goes on from BQNB010115885.1 coordinate 12,550, forward strand.
ACAGTTTTAATGAAAATAAAAGATTAAAAATATTAAACGTTTATAAAAATTCTCAAAAAATACCGAAAAATAGCTTAAGTCAAGCTGGTCCTAGGAAAAATAAGCTGGTGGTGCCAGCTTATTGGAATAAGCCAGAATAAGCTCAAAATGGGCTGATAAGCAAATGGGCCAAAGTGTGTATATTAATTAAATGTGGCAAAGTCTAACTGAAAAAGTCCCAAGGGCAGTTGGTGAGGGGGTGTGTGTTAAAAGGGTTGAGAGTGTAGAGGTCGTGGGTTCGAGCTCAGGCTCACCCTTGGCTTCCACTCTCCCCTTTTTGCTTTTTTTTCAAATTTTTTTTACACAACTCTTAAGGACTTGTGAATAAGCATTTTTAACAAAAGCACTTTTTTTCTTTACTCAAATAAGCCCTTAAATAAGTACTTTTAAGCTGACAGTTTGCTAAACCAACTAAAATGCTTTTTAGCTCAAAATTGCTAACTGTCTAAGGCACATGGACAAATAAGCAAATGCAATCCTATATTAACACCTAATAAGCAAAATCATTCAGAAATAAGCTAGCAAATCAAACAAATAAGCACAAAAAGCAAGAGAGAATAAGCACACAAAAGGGCAGCTTAAGCTATTTTAACTAAAACTAAAAAACTAACTGCTATGCTCACTAGGGGCAAAATAAGCTAAGGGAAGCAAAGATAAGCTAAGAAAGCTGGACACCTAACCCTAATAAGACAATGCAGACACAAATAAGCTAATAAAAACAGCCAGATAAGCCAGGAAATCAAAATAAGCAACAAGCCAATAGCTAGAAAGCAAGCAGTCAAAAAGGCACTTAAGGGCTTAAATTTAAGCACTCTAAAGGGACACTTAAGGCTGGGGCTTGCTAGGGCTTAAAGCTCAGCTTATGAGTTTCCTAAAAAGGCAAAAATCTAAGAGCATGAATAAAAAACAAGCAAGAAAAAGGAGGTTGAAAAGGGGCTCAAAGAGCTTATTTAAACTAGTACTAGGAAGCTTCTAGGTCTTGAAGCCTTGGCCACTTCTTCCTGTGTTTCTTTGTAGAGAGAAAACACAAAGTGTTTTTTGTTGTGTGAGTGAGAGACCAATAGCTCAATCTTGACCATTTATCTTTGCTTGATGCCCAATTCGTGATCTCAACCCTTCTAATCCTGTGTCAAAAACAGTCAAAAGAGGGCTCTTTTGAGCTTAAAAATAAGCACCCTAGAGGTATTTTTAGGACTTAAGCTTATAGGGTCTTGTAGATGAGATTATAGGCTTTTTAGAAAAGAAAACATACTAATGGTTTTAATAAAAGAAATAAGCAAGAAAGGGGCTGCAAGTTGGCTGTCTAGCACCAGGGGACTTTAACTAGGAAAATTTTTGCTAAAAGCCAGCTTAGAAATAAGCTCAAAATTTTAAACCAAGTCCAAACACATTGACACAAGCTGCTAATGAGCTTGTGCACAAAAAACTAGAAGCTAAAACACTATTTTACCATCTGATTTTTGCAATTGAAAATGAGTAGTTTTGACTTTTGAAAAACACTAAACCTATGTTGACAGATTTATACTTTGACAAAACCAAATCAAAAGGGACTCTACTACTGAAATGTAACACTTAAAACAACACTCAAAACCTGGTTTAAAAGATTTAAAACTAGCAAGCTCTCAAAAGCTGATTTGGACAATCAGTTTTAAGATGTTTATAAAGGAACTTGAAAAATACTTTAAGACATTATAACTTTTGAAAAACATATTACTTAGTGCTTAATATTGCCTGACAAAGCTCACTCAATGACCCATTGTGCCTTTAACCCATATTGACCCCTTGTGCCAAACACCCCTTAAAAGATTTAAACTCAAATTTTAAACTATAAAAAGCTGATTTAAGCACATGAATTTAAAAACAAATAGCAATCATGCAAAGATAAACTGAAATAAGCACAATACAGGAAATAATAAGCACTCAAATAAGCCAAGTTGCAATAAGCAGTTTCAAGGCAGATATGACATATATGAGCTAAAACACAAACAAGATAAATCAAAGCATCAAATAAGCAACAAATAGCATAAACAAGTACAATAAGCAAGAAAATAAGCAAAAATAAGCAGTTTCTACAGTAATTAAGCAGAAATGTAATAAGAGACTTACAAATGCCTTTGCTCTAAACAAGGCTAAAGGGGCTCAAAGAGCTTATCTACAAAGCTCCAGCTTGTATAAAACAAGCTGGTAAGTCCATAAGCCCATCCCAAATTGGCTTATCATCCATATTTTGCTGAGGTACTTTTGAGGGGAGGATTCTTTTTGTGTTTTTCTTTAACAGCTTTTATACTTAAGTCTTTTTTTTAAAGTTAAATAAGATGTAAAACAGCTTATGAAAATCTAAGTGAGCTTTTAAAAACAATGAACAATCCTTAATACTTGAAAACAAATGAAAACTCAAACTTAAATTTCATTCATAAAAAAAACAGATTACAATTTAGTTGAAATATAACTTAAACTAGGTTAAACTAAAGCTAAAACTCACTGCCTTGAAGGCTTACAAGTGATGCCTTTTTATACTACTTCTATCTAGGTCTTCTCTTCTTCTCTTGTGCTTCTTTGTAGAGACAGATGAGCCATGTGTGTTTGTTGTGTGAGAGTAAACAAAAGCTTAATCCAGACCCTCCAATTGCCTTGGTCCCAAAGCAAACGATCTAAACCCTTCATCTTGTTGTCATTTTCTTCAACCAATAAGCTT
>BQNB010115886.1:0-21470 GCA_026074375.1 Tanacetum coccineum
TTAACTTAGGCTTTGAGCCCGAAACACGGACAATATTAGATTCAATCCAAGCCCGTTGAACCTGACTAGCCTATTACAATACAAGACCTAGTTTGACTTTCTAAGACCGATAACATTCTTGTTTGACTTAATATAATTAAGGCTAACCCCTTCCCAACCATTTAGGTTTCTCTCAAAAGAAACTTGTCTTATTTGTCACGGAGATACACACGTTATCTATTGACATCTCACTTCGAGATTGTTAATATTGAAAAGGTGGCAGTCTGCTCCAGCCTCCGATTACTAAAACCAAAAATGCATAAATCGAGTCTAAAGCCAGAAGAGATTAAATTATAAATCTCATTAGGACACAATGTCAAAATACTCTTGCTGAACATCATAAAGTTCACAAGTTGTAACAAAGTGTCCTACGTATTATCCTTGAGATCTTGCCAGAACATCCGAGTGATACTTAAGTATTCACAGTGAAGATGGAAATCCTACTTGAGCCAACATCAAACAAGCTCTCAGTGGGTGACTTGCAAGATTCTATATGAATCGAGCTTGTGTTAACTGGATATCAATTTTGGTCCAGTAAATGAATTGACGACTTAATCAGAAAGATAGTAACTATCTGATTCACTCTTACTGTGTTGTCTGCTTTGAGACGTTTCCCGTAAATGAGACACTAGCAAGCTTGGTGATTCTAATACATCAGGTGTAGCAAGATCCTACGCTTTGAGTGGAAACCTGTCAAGGTGAGATTCTTTGAACCTACATCGATCACTGGTATAGTATTTTATACTATAAAGGGAAACAGGAGGTTTATGTAACCGAACTCAAGATGAATGACAATAGCCATATGTCATCTTTTATTGCTAACTGTTTTATTTAGGATTAGCTGACGGTGTTGCAAGCCTAATTCAGCAAAGTCGGATTTCATAAACAACATGCTAAACTCATGCTTTCAAAGTCAATCGTTTCATCATCAGATGTTGATTCTAAACTTCCCCACCTCAAAGAGCCTCAAAGATCAATAATGAATAGATCTATTTGGGGTAGAATGTTTAGACTTATAATCATATATGATCAACACAAAAATGTAACATGTATGAGCATGTTGGTTAAGAGCACAATTCTGATCAAGAAAGTCAAAATCAAGATGATTCAAGGTCAAGGAGGATGATGCAAGATAACCGATTCTAAGAATCAAAGTCAAAAGATAAAGGCTTCAAGATCAGATTCACAAAAGCCTATGATGAACAAAGCCATTACAAACTAGACAAGGCCAAAACTAAAGGCAAAGCAATTAAACGTCACATAAGTCAATCTTCCGACCGTACAGGGGTGACATTGATAAATCAAAGCAAACTCATACAAGAAAGTCATCGGTTGTCACGAAGGTGTTTCGAAGAAAGGAGACCTCAACATTGGGGGAGATTGTTAGCCTTAATTATATTAAGTCAAACAAGAATGTTATCGGTCTTATAAAGTCACACTAGGTCTTGTATTGTAATAGGCTAGTCGGGTTTAACGGGCTTGGATTGTAATCTAATATTGTCAGTGTTTCGGGCTCAAAGCCTAAGTTTAGCCAAGCCCGACCCAAGTTGAAAAGCCCACATGCCACTTATGGCTCAAGTGTATTAAAGAAACCCTCTCCATGTGTGGAGAGGGTGTTGGTTGCACATTTCTCATTTGTAATCCACCACTTTCTCTCTCTAAATCTAATATTCCAAGTTCCTTTTTCTTCCTTTCTTTTCTTCCTATTTTCCGGCTTATCTATAGCTTATTCGGGTTTGCTTATTAGTTGTGAAAGGATTATTATAAGACTAACAATAACCCTCCGTAATCGAACCTTCCGGCTTAGCTTTATTTCGTACATAATTTTTTAGCTTCTTCATGAATCTTTCAAATGGATACATCCACCGGGGGCGAATAGGCCCGCCTTCAAGATCCTCTAGAGGTAAATGGATAACCAAGTGAATCATAATGTCAAAGAAAGCAGGAGGATATATGAGCTCGAGATTGACAGGAATATCGACAACATGGCTCTAAGCTTTCAAACATGTCATCCTCCATCAAAGTTTTTAGTGCATATTTGCTGTTAAAGAATGAACATAGCTCGATTATTGGTTTTGCAACGTTTGTGTCCAAGTATTCCTGAAGTCCGTAAGGAAGTAACTGTTGCATCATTATATGACAGTCATGAGACTTTTGGCACGTTATATTGGTATTACATTATCAGTCACTTTGTGCTTGAGTGGATCACCGAACCCATCTGTAGTTTATCTCATTTGTTGAAATGACAACTTTTTTGTTCTCTGGTGTGAAAGAATACGAGCTTGAGGCTTCGGAGCACTTCCTGTTTTTGTTTTTAGCCGACCACAAGCCACTTTCGAATGCCCCAACCTTTTCAAGATCTTGTTTGCCTTGGCGGTTGTCTTTAAGATTTGGCATTCATAACAAAGTGTTCAAGATACGCTTCCAACACATTTTTTTTCCGATATGCATGATATCTAAATTATGATTTTAGTGAAGAAAAGACACCAAACTCAAGCTCGTAAAAAATAGATTCGTTTTTAGTCCAGTTCCGCGACATGAGCAATTGCGTTTTATCTTGCTCACCTATAACTCGGATGTTTACCCTTCATACGCGTGGGCAATCTAGCAAGTTGAGCATGGATTTGATCCCGGTCAAATTCTCTAGGAGGATCTTCGTCTTCGATGTCAAATTCTCTAGGAGGATCTCCGTCTTCAATTTCACCATTGAATTCAAGTGACCTCCTCTATTTATGGGGCTTCTTTAAGAATCTTTTGTGGCCAACTGATGACATCAAATAAAGTCTATTTTATAGCATCATTTATCCTATGTTATTAACCTATTTTGTATAGTTATTGCAAAGAATTGTTACTTAATCGTTATATTTGAGAATTGCAGTAATTATGGAGTAATTGGTGAAAGTTAGCAAAAGGCGCATTCTGGAGCTTAAATGAAGATATTTTGAAGATTACTATTCTGAAGACCAATACGCCGTATCCATCAAAGAAGATACGGCATATCCGTGTCTGCACTCACCAAAGACTACAAAAGGATAAAGATCAATACGCCGTATCCAGAGAGACTCAATACGCCGTATTCAAGATATAGTATTTAAATATTCTGGAAGATATCAAGGCATGGTCCGTACTCCAAAGAAATCCCAAAACAAGCCGTATCCAACACTTGGATAGCCGTATCCAACACTTGGATACGCCGTATCCAACACTTGGATACGCCGTATCCAACACGACCTTTAGACTTTATATAAATAGAAAAATCAACTAAAAAAATGTGTTTTCAGTATGTAATCATATTTCTCGATACCTAAACCATAAAAGTCGATTTTTAGAGGAGAAAAAGAGTAGAAGAGGTCGAGCAAAGTTATCAATTCCATAGAAGACATCGTGTAATTCTTTTACTTTAGTAATCGTTAGTTTTTGGTATCATTCGTTAACTCGGTTAGTTTACCTTGGCTAAATAATTGCTTTTGTATTTATTATGACATTTGAAGGTAATTACCATTAGCGTTATTAGCCATTATTATAAAAGTCTGAATGTTTGGTATTTGTTTATCTCGATTTCTTGATTTATCGTTAGATGCTTGTTTATGTTTATCAATTTATACTTGTGTAACGCGCTTTATGTATGTGTCATATCCTTCAAAGGGAGCTAGTGAAACGACCAAGTAGATCTTGGTCTGGGATAGCTCTTCATATAGTGATGTATACATCTAGAATCATAGGTTACATAAATTGTTGTCCTTCTTAGTCTGTGTCAGGATACATTCGGGTCTTTCTTAACTAGTTAATTGGACATTTCCAATGGTTATTGATCGTTTGTTGACTGCAGAGGTTTGACTAGATAATTTAACGTTCTGATTCCATTGGATAGTTGGACAAGTGGACTACTAGTATATAAATTGCCATTAAGCGGTAAGTGGGTAAAGTCTCTAACAGCTAGGGTTTAACAAGATCACCATTGCTTTAATCCCTAAGATAGATTATAATCAGCAAATAAGGATGCTTTATGCGGATGCTTTAATTGTGACAGAATTATTGTGTCTAGGTCTTAGGATGATGTAACGCCTAAGTCTTAAGAATGATATGCCACCTCGAGAGAAGAAATCATTGCACTAAATAAACAAACCAACTTTCTAATCGGATTAATAATGGTTAATACAGTTTTCTTATATAAGGTTCGACCGCTCTTTTATCTTTTGTTAATTAGCTTGCGTGGGTAAAAGTGTCTTGAATTGATTGTAGTCACCAACCAAACCGTGCCAGTCTCTCAGGCTGAAAACCCCCTTTTCCCGTTAGAATTAGGATTTAGACTGTTTAACATAGGTTTAGAATAGAATAGAATTAACATAGAATAGATAACCAAGATATTAATTAAATTGAGAGATTTAACCTCGCTTCAAGTGTTCGACACCCTACTTACCACGAAACTACTACCGATCGGGTATACTGCCCGTTAAAGTGTTGTCTTTGGTTTAGTCGGCAAAATATAATTTTAAAACTTGAATCAATTAAATATACACCACACAACGACACATCAAGTTTTTGGCGCCGTTGCCGGGGAGTGAAAATTAATCTTGATTTTTATTTGATATTTTGTTTTTAAACATTAGATTAGATCTAACCATTAGGATTAGTGTAATTTAGATTAGTGTATATTATTGTATATTCTGTAAATTTTGTATATTTGTCTTTAATTGTTTGCTTGTATATTTGTGTGTTTAATTGTTTGCATATTTAAATTGTTTTTCTTAATACACTGTTCTGGTTGATAGTTGAATACGGCGTATCCACTTCCATCAGATACGGCGTATCCAGTTCTCTGTCCAATACAACGTATTCATCCCAACAGATTAATACGGTGTATCCACTTCCATTGGATACGGCGTATCGATCATCTGGAACAAAAACAGAATCCTAAGTTTTCATATTTGATTTCCATGCTAAAATATTTTCTACCTTTCTTCAGAGCAAATCCTGCTGATATTTTTACCTTGTTACAGGAAGTACTTATCAGAGCTAGTCGATTGAAGAAAGTTATGGCAAACAAGGGAAAGAAGTCAAGTATGGAAACATTTGTGCCTAATGACAAAGCAAATTACTATTTCGGGATTACTAATATTACTGTTAACGGGAAAAATGCTTATGAGCTAAAAGGAAAATTCTTGGATAATCTGCACAACAATGCTTTTAGTGGAACAAACGAGAAGGATGCAGTTGAGCATATTGAATACTACCTAAAGATTATTGACCCAATCAAATTACCCAATGTTGATCATGATAAACTTAGAATTGTCGTTTTCCCGATCTCATTGGCTGGAGGAGCACGAAGATGGTTTGATAGAACCAAAGAATCAATCACTTGTTGGGTCGATTTAACTGCTAAATTTTTTGGGAAATACTATCCGCCTTCTCGCATCGAGGGTAATAACACTCCCGTAATAAAATGGGACCCAGCCAATCCGAGATTCGAAGGCTGGTTGGCTACAAAGTTCATAAACTATAAAACAATGGATATATTCACCAAAGGAGCTTTGTGGGATTATTGGAAAATGGGCGGTGATGAGATTGAGGTATCTGATAATGAATCTTCTGATCTTGAAGAATGCTGGAGTGATAAAGAAGAAACCACCGAAATTTTAAGATTGAAACTAATGTTTTTAACTATGAGACACCTTTCTGTTTGTCATTCAATGAATTTAATTATCTTCTCAAAGTAGATCCGAACTTACTTACGAAGGATATTATGAGGTTTAAGACCTATGAATATTACAAAGACGACTGGATCTACGAATGGAATAAAAATGTACCATGGGTGTACGACAAGCCATAGCTTGATAATGGAATATGGAAAGAGCCAACACCAGTCAAACATACGTGCAAGCTTTCAATTACAAGACTGGATGTTCGGAATGGCCAACCTGTAGTTGGAGAGATGATGGATACTGTAATGGAGGAAACTTACCCGGAACTTACATTATTGGAAACCAACTTCATTATCAGGATTACGAGTGGTATAAAGCTTTAGAAGATAGTGTACTTAAAAATTTAGCTTTAAGAAACAAAGCTATCATGGATGGGGTGATCAATGAAGATGACGATGAGTCAAGTTACGAACAAAAGAAACAATGGAACATATATACAAACTACGATGATGTTTATGAGATAAATCATGGAGATAATAAGAGAGAAGAATTATGTGAAATTCATGAGCTACCGACGTGCAATATAAGGAGATATATGATGATTAAATTTTCGTTCAATAATGATGAAGAGTATGCTGCTATAAAAGAAGACGAATACGATGATCTTACCATTACAAGAAAAGAGGCATGCCAAGCTTACCAAGAAATCTTTCGGATAATAGACGAAGGAGGGATGGTAACTAGAGTAGAATGAAAAGGAAGCTGAAGAAAAGTCTAACTTAAAGACTTCGTTGTAAACAAAAATGCTTCCCGGGAGACAACCCGGATTGTTATTTAATTTTGTTATCGAGTCTGTCTTCCCAAACATCAATACGGCGTATCCGATCCATACCATACGACGTATTGATTGTCTGGACGTTATCAGTCTTTATTTTTATTTCACTTTAAAAACATTATTGTCAGATTTTGAATACGGCGTATTCATTCATCTGATACGCCATATCATTTGATAGGAATGCACATGTTTTTCTTATATTCTATACAAGACCTCGTGAAAGAAATATTGACGAATGTTGGTGGAGAATTTAAAAATATAGAGATCTTGAAGTGTTGGAGTCTTGAAACTTCAAGACGGCTGTTCAACATGAAATCTTGCTCATAAACGCAACTTGGAGAATCTACCGAGCAAATATCAAGGCTCATAAACGCAAACTTGGTGCAATATAACGTGCTATTATACCATAGGGATTTCTAATTTTTAATTTTCTTTTTAAATTCCCGTATTTATTGGTTTTTATATACTACAACGTGATCGTCTGTATAATTCAACTAAGTGGGGGGGGGCTGGGACATTAGAGTTTAACTTGTCCTATTTTTACACTAATTAAATGCTTAAATTATGCTCAATTGGTATTTTTACCAATTTGTGAATTTTATTTCTTTTTTTATGGACAATGTTTTTATATTTTTGGTTTTTTTTATTTATTTATTATTATATGATAATTATACTAATAAAAGAAAATGAAAAATATTTTTGTACTTTTTATATTTTTATAGAAGAAAATATTCACAGATTCAAACACAAATTGTCAAACGTAAAGAAAATCTTTTTCACAGCCTCCCCGGCAGCGGCGCCAAAATTTGATTCGCTTGTTCTCACCCCTGATTAGATACCAATAAATACAAACATATATAAATATATAACAAGGGACAAAATCCGCGAGATCAATGAAACCGGAAGCAGTATAGAGTGTTCCCGGGTCGTTATGTCCCAACGAGGCTAGAATGGAAAATCGAATTACGGATTGATGATTGATGTTTGAATATAACAAGGATATGATTGGGAACCAAACCTAATAAACAAATGCACGAGAAGAGAAGCAAAGAAAATAAGCTAGAGCAGGTCTAAAAGCTAGAAATGGTAAAAACACTTAAAACTTTTACACTAAGACACAAATAGGCTCAAATAAGCTTAAGACAAACCAAATAAGCTAAGCTAACTCTAAATAAGCAAATTCAAAAAGCAATTAAGCTAAATTAAGCAAGAAAAACTCAGCAGTACTAACAACAGTACTAACAGTTTTAACTATCAGTACTAACTTGGAGTTAGTACTGCTAGCTTTAAGTTAGTACTGCTAGCTTTAACAAAACACAATGAAACAAGAAATAAGCAAATAAGCTAAAACAGATATTTACCTAATCCTAATAAACCCTCAGGCATAAGAATAAACAACTAGATTAAACTAAAATGGCAAATAAGCTAAAAAGCTACAATCTGATCAACTACTAAAATTACTTTGAAAAGGAAAATAAGCTTGAATAAGCTTACTCCTAAAGACAGTACAGGAAAATGGTTTAATCTACTCTAAAAAGCTAAGGAAATCTGAAATAAGCAGAAATAATAAGCTGATAAGCTAGAATGAACCACCAGTACTAACAGTTTTAACTATCAGTACTAACTTGGAGTTAGTACTGCTATGACATAGACTTTTAAGTTAGTATGTACCTTGGAATCAAGAAAAATGAACCAGCAGTACTAACTTGGAGTTAGTACTGCTTGTTCTAAACACCCCTTAAAGTTTTCAAAAATCATTTGTCTTTTCATACTGATTAAAAACAGATTATCCAATAACAAAATAAGACACTTATAAGCAGACTTTAATTAAAAATAAGCACTTAAATAAGCTGAATTTTTCTAACAGTGTTAACTCATAACTAACAGTTTTATTAAATGAACTAACAGTACTAACTAAGAAAGTTGCACAAATCACTTTTAAACTAACCACTAAGCAAGCAAGATAAGCACTACCATTCTAGATAACACAAATAAGTAAACATAAGCAACAAATTAAGCACTAATGAGCAGTTCTGCAGTAAATAGGAAAAATAAGAAAAAGAGAAACTTACAACACCCTTGCTCAAAAACAGGGCCTAGACAGAATCTTACCAGACTTAGCTTGCATAAAACAAAGCTAGTAGTGTCCATAAAGCCCATAGAAACTGGCTTATCATCCATAAAATTTGTTGTGGTGTATCTGAGAGTGACTTTCCCCTAACTACTTAACTTTTCTAATTTCTACTTAATTAAAAGCAGCTGTTATGCTAGCTGTATTGAGAAAACTTTCTTGAACACAAAACAGCACAATAAGACCTTAACACTCGGGAATTGTTAAATTGACTTTAAAACCTTAAATTTGCATTAAAACTTGAAGTGTTACAAAGTTGAAAGTAAAAGCTGTAAAAGCGCTTTAAATAAAAACTGAAAATAACCAAGTTAATAAAAAAACTTAAAAACTATACTTAAACTTGGGTTACACATGGCCCTATTTTTACTAACGATTTAGGTCATGGTTTCTTGGACTCTCTTCTCTTCTTTCTTCTGTGTTTCTTTGTAGAGACAAAAACCAAGTGTGTTTGATGTGTGAGGTGATTCTAAAACAAATCCCAGCCTTCAATTTCTTTTATGCTTCTTTGGAGGCAATCACAACCATCGAAATTGCTTGGAAAGTGGTGAGGGATTGCCAACATGGCACTTATATAGCTGGGGGGGGAATGTAGTGGTTGAAATGATTTATCTATGGTGTTGAGTGTTTTCCAGGGAGAAGGTATGGGACAACATGTTGCCTAGTTGTACCTTGGTTTTTGTTGAATATCCGTTCCTGCACAATTCAAAGCAAAATATACAAATACAATGTATTTTTGGTACGTTTTTTGTCATTTAAGTCCGTTTTTATATGGAATAATGTATGTGTAATTAAGCACATACCAAAATCCTCCTACTAAGATTTTGCCATGTCTCCGGCAATGGTTTATGAAGTAAACACTCAAGAAACCAAGAATCTTAATCCCCCTCGACTAATAACCTCGAAAAGTAGCTAAGTGTTCGTCAAGGAGAACTTAAAGAATCAATGCTTTGACAAGTCATTTCTCACCATTTTTCATAGTATGTACACTATCTATCCCTAATATTTTGGATTTTCCTCTTCTTTTCTTTTCTTAACAAATACCTGTTTGACTTACTTATTTTATCACATTGGGATATAGATATGAGAAGCGCCCATAGCCATAAGAATAGATATTACGGATTGTCCTGAGGATAAATTCATCGCTCCCCGATTTTTCATAGTTCCAAACCAAGCATTTTTTTAAACAAGATAATTTGTTCAATATAGTATATTGTAAGCAACTATACTTATGATTGTGAACTTTTAACTCCCAAACATGGATATATGATTTAAATGTGGGTACTTTAATTTCACCCTCAACAAAGATCAAAACTATTATTTACTTAGTGTAATTCAGATAAATCACGACTCAAGCAAACAACTTTTTATGTCCTTGCGACTGATTTTAAATGTAACTTGATTTTAAAATCGAAATTTTTAATATGTTAGAACTTTTTGCAACATCTTCATTAATCATACTTCATAAGTCTTAAAGCTAGGAATGCGTTGCTTAGTTTGAACACTACCTAGGCTCGCTCCTAGTAGGATATCAACAACCAACGACCGGTGTTCATAGTTTGATAAACCGCCCGTTGTAGCGTAGTGGGAAATACATCGACACCTTCTTCCTAATATGGCCTAAGGATATGTGTCTTAGTTTGATCCCTCACTAGGACCTCGTCTTCCTGCGTGAGATATAACAACACAACATGTCCTAGAAGTAAATATGTCTTAGTTTGCAAACGCCCCCTCGTTGGTTCGCGGAGTGGGATATCACGACAATCTTTTACTTGCTCCATATAATCAAATGCATGCTTCCATTGGCTTAATTTCAATTATCCTATGCCCAAATTTTTATTTTTGCATTTTCATATTTCATTCATGTTCTTTGGCATTTTAACTTGTCAATTTACTAAAGAACAGAAAAAACCTCGCTTTAAAGAATCAAGTTACAAATTTGAAGCTTTTTCTTAAAACATCGAATTGAACTTCGTTGGAATTGAAATGAGCACGTATAGATTAGGGGATTTTCAACAGAAACTAGTGAGAAGAAAAAGGCAACAAGGTTTCTTTTAGAGCTTTAGCAGTATCTTGCTTCAGACATAAACTTATATTTTAACTCTATCATTCTTGTTCTTCACCTGATTAAAATTCGAAGCAATAGAATTCGTGAAAGCTTAGCCTACAATTGAGGAACTAGCTAGGGCTAAACACGCCGATCGATTGTTTAAAAATTATTCTCATTTACCATTAGGAAAGTCGACTAACTGTGACAAAACAACTTATTTTATTTTTGGAATAATTTTTAAATTTTTTAATTTTTTTTGTATTTTGCAAAAAATTTGGTGTAAAAACGGGATTACATGATAAACAACCGGCCTTGAAGGGCAGAATCAATCGAAGATCCCCCCATACTAGGAACTCTAAAATCGTCCTCGATGTTTTGTAACATGGCAACTACGTAATTCTAAGGACGTTTTGAAGTGTGCCAAAAGGAATTAAAACGTTAGCGATTTAGATTTGGATACTGGATTCCAAAATGAAGGCTGGGATGTGTAACTTTTGATGAAGACAAAAACTGAGGACCGATTCTATTCACAATCCGGGAAATCCTTGGACACTAACCAACACAAACACGAAACACCGGGGTAATGGACGAGGCGAGCCTCCACACACCAAGAAAACACTTATTTTTTATATTTTTTTACACAATACTACGATAAGATGGTTGCTCCACGAATCGCTTGTTTATGGTCGCTATCTTGACCCGTCCTTGAATTTATTGGTCCATGGGGGAACGTAATGGAGATCTGGGATACCAACTTGTGGTATACGGTCCCCTCCAAGTAAGTGCTTTCAAATCGGTGACCATTTACCTTTGAACATTTGGCCATAGAGTTTTGGGATAACTCGGACAGTGCCATATGGAAAAAAACTTAGGTTTACAGTGAATGGTCCACTCCACGAGGGTCTTAAGCTTGGCCGAGAGAATCTTCATCTAGTGTTAAAGGAGGAGGATCGATCACTGACGTGGAAAATGCGGTTTTTTGATTTGGACGTCATGGTTTCTCTTTGTTTCTCTTTATAGGATCAAAGAGTTTTATAGGCATGTCACGAAGTTCAGTAAGTTCTTGAGTTGACTTTTCTGTGATCACGCGGTTTTGATATCAAGGTTTGTATGCTTAAGGGCCCTGTAAGCTTTGTGCTCGAGTCAATCAAAAGATGACATGCCTTCCGTACACTAACTTGTATGTTAACCGATGTGTATTTTGTAAGTCTCGTCGGAAAGCCCAAAGTGCGTTATCTAATTTAATCGACATAGAGGCACGATTTTCGCCAGTCCTTTCAAGAATTCGTTCAAACACGAATGGATACTCAACTTGTCCCACTTGGTTTGTGGATGATACGAGGTGGAGAGACGATGAGTGGACTCGTTTAAGCATGACATTACAAATTGGGCCATTGCAAAAATGGGTTCGCGGAGATCACTTATGATTGCTAGGTGGGCCACTAAAATCTGGCGAAGAGAGATTTAGATAATTGAAAACAAATTCGGGCGTCATTGATGGGAGCACTTTTGCTTCAACCCATTTTGATAATAATCAACGGGCCACGAGTATTTAATTTGTTCCCTCTTGAAAACGGGGAACGGGCCCATCTAAAATCAATCCCATTTTTTTAAAGATTTCGCAAACCTTGGATAGAGTTTTTGTGGTTTCTCATCACGTTACTTGCGACATTTTTTCTTGACGTTGGACAAATGTCACATCGGGTTAGACACAGCGTGGGCATCCTGTAGATCGTGGCCAATAGAAAACCTGTAATCGAAGATCTTTTAGCGGGTTAATTTGGCACGTTAGTGTCCCCCGGTGGGCTCCACTATGGCAAGCTTTAGAATTTCAAAAGCTTCTTGCCTGAATCTCAACACCGAATCTATTGTTCCGAAACATATCTTAAACAAGAAGGGGTCGTCCCAAAAGTAGTGTTTGATGTCTTTGAAAAACTTTCTTTTCTGTTGGGACGACATTCCTTTGATCACAAAATTCCCCGCATGGTAGTTTGCAAAATCGGCAAACTATGGGGCATTATCATCACCACGAAGGTAACCATCCCAAGTGTCAGAGAGGACTGTTTCCGTTATTTCTTTTTTCGTTGAGCTCATTTGATGGGGATTTTCAGTCATATTGAAAGGTGGTTGCGGCGGGGATTTTCTTCTCTTTTTTATCACGGATAACGACATCAAATTCTTGGAGCAGCAAAATCCACTGGAGCAATCTTGGCTTAGCATCCTACTTAGCAAGCATGTATTTCAGAGCCAAATGGTCCGTATACACTATGCTTTTGGACAAGACAAGATATGGCCGGAATTTCTCGAAAGCATACACTACGGCAAGTAATTCTTTTTCCATTGCAGTGTAATGTGCTTGAGCCTCGGTCATAGTTTTGCTTGCATAGTGTATCGGGGTTGGGATGTGCTTGGTTTACGTTGCCCTTAGGAATGCAACAGCAAAATCAGCTTGCATCTCAATGATTTCAAATGGCAAGTCCAATCGGGAGCACTTGATATTTGGAGCTGGGTTAACTTCATCTTAAGGTTCAATGCTTCGAAGCATTCCTTCGAGAAGATAACGGGGTTTCTTTTTTCAAGAGGCTGGGTCATAGGCCCGGGCATTTTTGGAAAAAAATCCTGAATAAATCGTCTGTTAGAATCCGGCACGTGACGAGGAAAACTGCGAAATACCCTTTCGGTAGTGGATGAGGCAATTTTGCAATGACATTACTTTTGATTTATAAAACCTCGATCCCAGACTTAGTAATCTTTTGCTCAAGGACTATCCTTCTTGACCATATGTGGAATTTTTCCAATTTAGACAAGATTGGTGTCTTACACTTTTGGAGCTTTTGTCTAAATGGGAAAGGCGGGGAGAAAGAATCACCGAAAACTGAGTAAATCATCCATGAAGACTTTCATGGTTTTCTCAATCATATCTGAGAAAGATTGCATCCATACACCTTTGGAATGCCATGGAGCATTGCATAACCCAAAGGCATGCGACGATAGTCAAAGTCCCTGTAAGGGCAGGTTAAGGTATCTTCTCTTGATCAGGGGTCAATTGGGATCTGAAAGTAACCGGAGAATCCTTCCAAAAAGCAATAATACTCATTTCGGTAAATCTTTCAAGCATCTAATCCATAAATGGTAAACGGAAAATGGTCTTTATGAGTTGCATCATTGAGTTTTCGGTTAATCGATGCAACTCCCATCCGTAACCAACCTAGTGGGTATTAACTCATTTTCTTCATTTTTTACCACGGTTATGCCTCCCTTCTTAGGGACACAATGAACCGGGCTCACCCAGGGACTGTCAGAGATAGGGTAAATTAACCCGGCATCAAGAAGTTTGATAACTTCTCTTGCTTATAACATCATGGATTTTGGTGGTTAACTCTTCTCTTGAATGTTGAAACTACGGGTTTTGCCTTTTCCTCCATCAAAAATCATTAGGGTGCTAAACATGTGGATCTATCCTGCTTTAATATTAGAAATCTTCCAGCTATGGCATGTTTGTATGACTTACAAAGACTCTTGATCAGGCGCAGGTTTTATCCTCCTTCTTTAAGTTTTATAGCGATTTATGACGGGTATTTTGTCATCACCCTCTAAAAATCATAACTCAGATGGGTTGGTAGTCTATTCAGTTCAAGTCGGGAGGATATTCAATGAAGATTTAATCTCTTCAGGTGATTTATTTCCACAAACTGGTGACGGAGGAGATTTGGGTCACTATTGATTTCACTTTAACAATTCCTCAAGGTAAAACAGTAACTCCTTCAGAATCATAGTTGCCACTGTCAACATTACCAGGTGGTTTGAATCATCATGTTCAAGTAAATTCATCGATTCTTATCCTCATTAGAAAATCACTTCTAACTTCCGAGGGATAGTGAAAGATGGAGAGCTGATAATCATATAATGGTCAAGTAGAAGTGGGATTGACACTTCAGAAATTTCAAGACATATTTTTCTTGGAACATAATTCTTCACAAGCAATGTTATTAACATCAAATGGTTAACTGATTCAATGATATTGTAGGAGAAAGTCTTATAGTATCACCAACTTTGAAGTGTCACGATTGATCACGTGACCTAAGGAGTCTTGGCTTCACCTGTGAGCTGTCTATTTTCACACGTGCCGTCTTAAGAAAGGTTTCTAAGATTAGGGGAACCCAAGGATTGGCAACGTAATCCAACGGGACCACAATATCTGGCAAGAAAGAAGAACGTTCAACTTTCACGGTAACAACATCCTCGGCGATGCCTGGAGGTAGGAGTAGAAATCATTTCGGATCGGCTAAGTTCAAGTATCATTCGCGTTATGGTACTAAGTCTGTGGGAGGAGGGGACTGAGTTCTTTCCAAATAGAGACGAGGACATTAGGTTGATGTTGCACGAGGATCGGCAAGGCTAAGCTTTCATTAATCTCCGGGAGAATAATCCACTCGGTATTAAGAAATCTATTCGGTGGTCTCTAAGTTTCTCGGGAAACTTTTTTACTATAACCGCCAAGCAATTCTTGTTTACCGGTGTTTTTGTCAACTCAATAATCTTATCTTTGTCGTTGAGGAGCTTTCTAAACATTGGAGCAAATTTGGGCATGTGTAGAAGAGGTCGCGAAACTTAGCTCGAAATGGAGATTCCGAAAAAATTCTCATAAATTTTTGAAGCTAGAAGGTTGTCTTTTTACGAAGCTTTTCTTTGTTGGCCCTTGAAGGCTAAGGCAAGGTGGTTTAGTCTTTGAAAGCTAACATAGGTGACCTCACATTTGAGTTATCAGTTTGAAAACCAGGAGGTCTGGATGTTTTCAGGTGCTTGGTTGCACCGTATCCTTGTCACCTCGGGTTCATTTTCCTTCTCTTTAGGAGGAGAAGAAATTTGAGGTCCATTATAGGAAACACCGCTTCGGTTAGTGATTGCATTCAACATCATTTGGGTTAAGCAATGGTGTTGCTTGGAAAGAAACCCAAACCGAAGTAGAAGCCGGTTATTACTATTAAGAAATTTGTGTGATCAGGTCCCGTTTATTTGCCATTTGATTTTTCATATTTTGCATAAACCGCCGTCTTTAGCTTTGACGTAGTTATCAAAATCGGCTTAGACACACCTGGTGCATGGTTTGTTAAATGGAGCTGGTAGCTGGAGCTTGAATGTCGGGGGTTGATTATTAGGTGTGTAAACTTTATCCTTGATGACAATTATTACCTGGATTTGGTTTAAAAATTGTTTCCCCCGATTTTGGTGAAATTGATCCTCCGATTTTGGTTGTCTTTGATGGTTTGCATAGGACGGAAAAACAGGAGGTTGATTTGGTTTGCGACCATCTGAGGTCGGTAACTGGATTCCCTGGTTGTAGTTAAAATGCGTCGCGACTATGTGACACGTATTCTTGGATATTGTCATGATAAATGTTGTCATCGGTGGCTGGACAATTTTGGTAAGAATGACCACCCCCGCAAGTTACACAACTTTGCTCGACCGCTTTTACGGGCGCGGGAGTTTGGTGAGCGGGAGCTTGGGATTGATTCTTCTTATCAAGGAGCAATGCTTTGACCATATCTTTGAGTTCGAAGACTATCGGTGAGAGATTTCCGGGAAGGTGAGTGTTGCACTCCTTTAGCAACCAAACGGAGTTGTGCTTCGTGAATTGCGACTTAGATTTACTCTCGATGATTTTTTGACATTTCGGGGATTTTATCCAAAAGTTACCACTGCGGGCGGAATTCAATGTCTTGATCCATTTGTGTTCATGGCCATTATAGAATGTATCGAGTTGATGCAATTTTGAAAACCCAAGAATTGCGAGCATGCCCTAAAAAGATATCTGCTATCGGTCCCATGCTTCATAAAATGATTCGTCCAAATCTTTGCTGAAATTCTCGTGATTTATTTCTAGTTTTGTCTATTTAGAAGGGGGAAAGAATTTGTTAATGAATTTCCACACAAGATCATCCCATGTAAGAATCGATTAAGGGGGTTCTTTGTCAAGCCAAATCCGGGCTGACCCCTCGAGGGAAAATGGGAAAAGCATAAGCTTAACCGACGTACTCGGGACGTTTGGAAACTTCATCGTAGAAGTGATCTTGTTGAAATATCGGATGTGAGCATGTGGGTTTCTTATCGTCGTCCAAATAATTGCGTGTTTTGAACAATGATTATAGTCAGACCGTGCTTTGATCTCAAATTGTTTTTTGCGTTGATCTCTGGGAACAACGATTGCATTCCTCGTAACCATTGGTGGGTGCTCTCTCGGCAATTGAGCCATAGTACGATTATCTTCCATCGTAACTATGGGAGGATTTGGTTTCTCAAGATTTGGTGATTCAACAGAAGTTTGTCGGACTTGTTGTTGTCGACGTTTACGGGCTTGAGAACGAGTGCGCATGCACAAAATAGAAATATAAAAAGAAAATTTACACTAAATTTTTTTTATTTTTTTGGTTTTTTAATGATTTATTCACAATTGATTTTAACGGATAATGAGATAAGACAACTTCAACCAAATAATCTACTTACTTCACGGTAGCTCTCAAAAAGATAAACGCACAGGTGAGCGGAGGAGTAGGAATAGCGCGAAGCTTATTTCTCCTTTCGGGTCGTAGTTCCTCGGAACAACCCTCCTTATACCCACTTTTTAGTTTGTTTAACTTTTCAAGGTGAGTCGTACGTCGTAAGAGACACAAATGGCAAGCTTTTAAATCTTTTGTTCGAGTTGGGAACCAATAAGTTCACCGGAAGTTATTATGATAATACCTCAATTGAGAATATTATATTTTGGTATTTTTACCAATTTGTGAATTTTATTTCTTTTTATGGAAAATATTTTTATATTTTTGGTTTTTCTTTTGTTTTTATATGATAATTATACTAATAAAAGAAAATGAAAAATATTTTTGTACTTTTTATATTTTTATAGAAGAAAATATTCACAGATTCAAACACAAATTTGTCAAACGTAACGATAATCTTTTTCACAGCCTCCCCGGCAGCGGCGCCAAAATTTGACTCGCTTGTTCTCACCCCTGATTAGATACCAATAAATACAAACATATATAAATATATAACAAGGGAAAAAACCCGCGAGACCAATGAAACCGGAAGCAATATAGAGTGTTCCCGGGTCGTTATGTCCCAACGAGGCTTGAATGGAAAATCGAATTACGAATTGATGATTGATGATTGAATATAACAAGGATATGATTGGGAACCAAACCTAATAAACACAATGCGAGAAGAGAAGCAAGAAATAAGCGTTAGAGCAGGTTTAAAAGCTAGAAATGGTTATTAAAAAAACACTTAAAACTTTTACACTAAGACACAAATAGGCTCAAATAAGCTTAAGACAAACCAAATAAGCTAAACCAACTCTAAATAAGCAAATTCAAAAAATAATTAAGCTAAGTTAAGCAAGAAAACTCAGCAGTACTAACAACAGTACTAACAGTTTCTAATTACAGTACTAAATTGGATGTTAGTTACTGCTGCTTTAAGTTAGTACTGATAGCTTAAGGTTAGTACTGCTAGCTTTATACAAATAACAATGAAACAGAAACTAAGAAGAATACGCTAAAACAGTATTTACCTAATCCCTAATAAGCCCTCAGGCAAAGAATAAACAAACTGAGATTAAATACAAATGCAAATAAGTCTTAAAAAGCTACAATCTGGCGGAAAAATTTCAACTACTAAAATTACTTTGAAAAGGAAATAAGCTTGAATTAAGCTTTACACCTAAAGACAGTACAGGAAATGGTTTAATCTTACTCTAAAAAGCTAAGGATAATCTGTAAATAAGCAGAAATAGTTAATAATAAAGCTGATAAGCTAGAATGAACCACCAGTACTAACAGTTTTAACTATCAGTACTAACTTGGAGTTAGTACTGCTACCTTTGAGTTAGTACTGCTACCTTTGGAATCCAAGAAAATAAACCAGCAGTACTAACTTGGAGTTAGTACTGCTTGTTCTAAACACCCCTTAAAGTTTTCAAAAATCATTTTTCTTTTCTAATGATATATACAGATATCCAAATAAACAAAATGTAGACAAGTATAAGAAGACTTTAATTAAAATATAATCACTTAAATAAGCTGAATTTTTCTCAGTGTCTAACTCGATAAATCCCTACAGTAAAATGTGATTTTATTAAATGATACTAACAGTACTAACTAGAATGTTGCCACCAAATCAACTTTTAAACTAACCACTAAGCAAGATAAGCACTAAACATTCTGATAAAACACAAATAAGTAAACATAAGTAACAAATAAGCACTAATGAGCAGTTCTACAGTCAATAAGAAAAACAAGAAAAAGAGAAACTTAAATCCCTTGCTTCAAATTCAGGGCTTTAGACCAAGATTATACAAGATCTAGCTTGCACTAAAACAAAGATAGTAGTGTCTATAAGTACCATCAGAAAAAACTGGTTATCATCATAAATAAGTTGTGGTGTATTTGGGAGTGATTTCCCCTTAACTACTTAACTTTTTAATTTTACTTAATTAAAGCAGCTTATAGCTAAGCTGTATTGAGAAACTTTTTGAACACAAAACAGCACAATTAAGAACCTTAACACTCGGAATTGTAAATTGACTTAAAACCTTAAATTTGCATTAAAACTTGAAAGTGTTACAAAGCTGAAAGTAAAAGCTGTAAAAGACTTTTAAATAGAACTGAAAATAAGCCAAGTTATATAAAAAAAACTAAAAACTAACTCCTTAACCTGGGTTACAATGGCCCTATTTTTACTAAAACGAATTAAGGTCTTGGTTTCTTGGACTCTCTTCTCTTCTTTCTTCTGTGTTTCTTTGTAGAGACAAAAACCAAATGTGTTTGTTGTGTGAGGTGATTCTAAAACAAATCCCAGCCTTCAATTTCTTTTGTGCTTCTTTGGAGGCAATCACAGCCATCGAAATTGCTTGGAAAATGGTGAGGGATTGCCAATATGGCACTTATACAGCTGGGAGGGGGGGGGAAATGGAGTGGTTGAAATGATTTATCTAGGGTGTTGAGTGTTTTGCAAGGAAAAGGTATGGGATGACATGTTGCCTAGTTGTACCTGGGTTTTTGTTGGGCGGGAAAGTGGAGTTTGGGAAGGTTAGCAGTTTTGGCCCCTCAACTCTTGTAACCTCATTGTAAACTTCGCCCCTTTTATGATACAACTTTTAGGGGTTTGGCAGAACTGGCCCCTAAAGTTATATTTCACCCACAATTTTTGATTTCAGCCCTTGTCTTTTTGTAACACAACATTGAGGTGTGGCAGTTTTAAGTCCATCAAGTTGTATTTCCTTCATGTGGCTGTACTTTTGATCTTTGGTGAATTTGGCTTAGGATGGGGACTTTGTCTTTTCCAATCCCTGTGCTTAGTTTGGTCATTTTTGGCTTTCTTTTTGAATATCCGTTCCTGCACAATTCAAAGCAAAATATACAAATACAATGTATTTTTTGTACGTTTTTAGTCATTTAAGTCTGTTTTTATATGGAAAATGGTATGTGTAATTAAGCACATACCAGAAACCTTGGCCGCTCCAATAACAAAAAGTTGGAATATGTTGATACGGAAGTACCTAAGTATATCAACAAGGAAAGTGGATAAGGGCAATCTAAAATTGGCAAAGTCAAAAAACCTAGTGTATAGCCTAATCTTTCTGGCAGGCCTTTCATGCATTGTGCAATCCCGATCGGGGAGGACTGGGTGAACCTCCTCGGGAATATGGAATTTTTCACAAAAAATGCTAAACACTCCCTGAGAAAGAACACATTTAATGTCTGTAATAGTACTCATGACAAAGAGAAAGGTTCAGAAACTCAATCTGCTAAAAGTTATTCGAAACGCGATAAACACAGATGATTATAAAGCTTGAAAGTTTTTAACAACGGCGAAGATAGTGGAAAAAGTTGAAAGGATACAGTGAAAAATGGATCGTGTATTTATACTCTCGGCATAATACATGAAGAGTACGTTAGGATGCTTACACGTGGCAATGAACTCTTGGGTCAACGACTAGGATTAAAGATAGAAAGTAGTAATGACAGTTAAGAAGTTGGACCAACTGGTCAAATCAGTCAGAATATGAACGGCTACAAATAGACCACGTCAACCACGTCTCATCTACCAATACATGTATTGGCCGCGGAAGCACAAACGACCGCGAAAGACAAAGAGAGCACAATAATGTAACGGAACCTGAGTCAGCAATGCCTACCGCACGCAACAACATCGCACGTAATAGACATACTGGACTGGGGGGACTTGATGACGTATAATAGGTTTACCAGGCCTCTGGGCCTGAACCATATTATCACAATGGGCCCCAGGCCCAACCAAGCAAATAGAAGCAGCTAAAATATGATGGGCCGGAACTAAGCCCAATCCCGCACTGGCACGACCCGAAAGAAGCGAGACGGATGTGACAAACCCTCCGCGAACCAAGAAACGTCCGCGGAAGGGATTTAGCGTCCGCTAGACACGATTTATTGCGAACCCTTGCCAGACAAGGGAACCCACTTCGACTCACTAACAAAAATAAGCGAAATACTAGGAAAACCTAATATTTGACTCACATATAAATAGGGGTACCCTGACACCCCACAAGGTACGATTTTCTGACCACATTTTACACACATACACTCTGACAAAAACATGAATACTTACTCTCACGCCGGAGTCTAATCGTGGGGTCCGTCCCCACGGTAAGACTAACGGTTTATTTTTATTTGTGCAGAAAACTATCCAAATCACTTGATTTAGTACAAGATCCAAATTTACAGCTAGCTGGCCCGACCC
>BQNB010115888.1:0-18455 GCA_026074375.1 Tanacetum coccineum
CCTTGTAATTTGCTAATTGAGTCTTATAAGCCAAACAGTTTTGCTTTTTCCTTTTTAGTCTTAAATTTTCAAACTATTATTTGAAATTTTCTTTTTTCAGCTTATTTTTTAGGTTTCTCATATAAGTGCTTTTATTAAATTAGCTTATTTTCATTAGTTCTTTAGGTTTGTGCAATAAGTTTTCAAAAATATAAAATTTTGCAAAAAGGGAAGTCACAGGTTTTGAACCTGTGACCTCTCCCTTTGCACACACACGCCTCAACACCACACACACTTAACCATCTCGCCCTTGGGACTTTTTCATTAAAGTCCCAACACTTTAATTATTTAAGGGGTTTCTTCCTGTTTTGCTTATCAGCCTTTAAGTGCTTATTTTTTGCTTATTTGTTTCAGCTTATTTTCCCGTTTTATTTTTCTTAGGTTTAGATTTGTTCAAAATACTTTTCATGAATTTTTCAAATTTTTATAATTTAGTTTAATATTTTTTATAATATTTTTAGATTAAAACTGTTATTAATTCATAATAGATAAAATAAAAATTAAAAAAATATAATTCTTTTCTGAAAATTATTTTTAGTCATTTAGGATTTATAAAAAATAAAAAAACATTTTTTGGGTTAAATTTTGATAATTTAGGTTTTAAGTCGCGTTTTTTTTAAATTCCCGTTATCGTTTTAATGCTTAATGTTTAAATTGCCTATTTTGCTTAGATTTTTATGCTTTTATTTGCTTTCCATTTGCATTATTAGAATTAGAAATCAAATTCAAATCTTTTATGACATTCAAGCTCGATTCCTGACATATCTGTGAATTTTCATTCACCTCTCACCGAGGAGAACGATACCCGTGTTGATAACTTTTTATTCTTTCCTAAGAATAATTTGTAAGATACTTAGCTTACATATATTATATGTATTATTATTATATATATTAAGAGGGTTGTATTTGAACGTACATCAAAATGGCGCCGCTGCCGGGGAGAGGTGTAGCGATTTTTGCGGGATTGTTTGTATTCGAGCCTTGAAGATCATTTCCCCGTGAAAGTTTTTGTTTTATTTTATATAAAAATACAAAAATATTTTACACTTCTATTCTTATTTTTCTTTTATTTTAAATATTAAAAATAACCGTTTGTTAATTGTCGTTTCGGCTCATCTTTAGTTAACAAACTATAAGAGAGGTATAAGGAGGGTCGATCCAACGAACTTCGACCCGAAAGGAGAAGGTTTTTAAAAGCTTCGCGCTTACCCGCTCCTCCGCTTCTTTGTGCATTTTCTAGAGAGCTACCGTGCACTTTTGACTTTCGGTTATCAAAAATATTTTTTTCTTTCTTATTTTTATTATTTCTTTTTCTTATGTATTATTTTAAAAAATCTATAAATATTCTTCTTTACCATCTTATCCGTTTAATTCTTATTTTCTCAACCCTCTAATTTCGTTTAATTCTTATGTCGTCATTCAACCAACTTAATTGTTTTGGGTGTGGAGAGCCGATTGATGATGTACGTTGTCGATGGTGTACTTGTGAGAGGTGTGGATATGATCTTAGAGATGGATTTTGTTTGTTTTGCAATTCAAGAGACGGAAATTCATTCGCTTATGATCCAAATCCGAATTCTTTCAATGATTCTCAAAATCTTTCCGACTACCCTCCACAACCCTAGTACCAGACGTATTCTTGTGAGTTATGTGGGAACGATGCTCATTATGGTTACGATTGTCCACCTCAAGTTCCGATTGTCTACAATCAAGAACCGTGTTTCAATCAAAACTTTGATAATAATTTTCCACAAACTTCATCAAGTTTTCCACAACAATACCTTTGTTGTGAGAACTGCGGGGGTCCTCATGAAAGTTTTCAATGTCAACCGATGAACCAAAATTTCTATAATTCTTCTAGTTTTTACCAATTTCAACCCCCGCAGTATCCCGTCATTCCTCATCCTCCTCAAGAAACGAGTAAGGAAATTTTGCAAGCCAGAGAAAACCTAATGAAATCTATACAAACCTTTTTAAATAAGTTTAATCGTATATCTTTTAGAGAAACGCCAAAGGTTTTATCGCTAGCTTGGGAGAAATTTTTTGAAATTCAGCATGCTCAACCAGAGGATATACAAGAATTGCTTCATAATCTTCTTAAAGATTTGCAAATTATAAGGGAGGAGCTGGCAGAATATATTAATTCTTCGAGTTAGAATCGTCCTGCCTTCTACGACGATGATGATGATGATGAGTACACTATTCAATATAGGGAATATTTATAGAATTTGTCTAATACAATCACACCCATCTTACCAATCGAGGAACCTGATAACTCTTTAAGTATGGGGGACGAGCATCTTAGCACTATTCCGGAAACAGAATCGGACGAAGTAACAAAGTCTAGTATTGAGGACCTTGTCCTAATCCCAAGTGAGTCCGAGGGTATTTCCAACGATACGTGTGATGTGCCTTTTTGTGATAATTCTCCTCCTCTTGAAGTTTTAAACGATCACTTTGAGATTTTCTCTGATTTTAACAATGATTGTACTTCGAGTGATGACGATTCTTTTGAGGACATCGATTATGTTGAGGCATCACCTCTCGATTCTGAGCTCGTCAGCTTAGAGGAGGTAAAGGAAGATATACTTCATGAGAAATTATTGAATATCAATCTTCTTATTGCTTGTGATTTACCTTCGAGTGATGATTTCTCTCCCATTAGTATTTTTGAGGAAAAATCTGTGACTTTCTCTAACCCTCTTTTCGATTCAAATGATGATTTTACCTCTAGTGATAACGAGTAACTATCCGATGAGGACGTTCCGAAAGATGTTAAGATTTACTCGAGCCCTCTTTTTGAATTTAACGACGAATATATCTCTAGTGATGTAAATCCTCTTTTTGATGAGGTGTTAGAGGACATCGAGTGCAAGGATTCTTATGATTCCAACCTTGATGAGTCAACTTTCCTAGTCACACCTCTTTCCAATTCTAATAAGGATGAGTGTCTCGCCCCAAGTGACGACATTGAGCTTCTTCTTCACCATGATCCGTCTATAAGCGTTGTTTCCATTCTCGAGGGGTTCACCAATGAACCGCCTCTCGAAGAGAATGATGATTTATTTGATTTGGAATCTAAAGAGAATGATTGGAAGAAGATTTTGTACGATGCTCTAATTGATGATTTGATTACCGAGGACAAAGTTTTCGACCCCGGGATTCATGAGATAATTTTTTCTCCAACATATGGAAGTTTACCCTTTGAGGATCACCATTATTTTTCCTTCACATATGTTATCCGAACTTTTCTTCCTTATTTCACTTATCCGGTGAATTCTCCTTTTCCTCTCTCCTCCGGGAGTGAGGATATCATTTTTGACCCCGGCATCTCCACTTTTCGTTTTTCTTCTCTAAAGCCGATGGCATATGAATGTCCAATGGAAGTTTGCTCTTCCACGTGTTTCGTCCCTACTATCACGATGATATAGGGTGAGTCAAGCTAGAGATTCGCACAAAAACAAGCGCTTCTCGGGAGGCAACCCGTGTTTCTATCTTTTCTTTTTCAATTTATTAATAAGTGTGATGTGAGGAGGCTCGCCTCTTTCTTTCTCGTGTTTCGTGTTTTGTGGTTTTATGTCCAGGATTGCTCGGATTTTGAAGACTCTCATGCTCGGTGTTTTTTCCATCGTTCACTCGCTCTTAAATCCTTAGCATGCTTATATTGGGAATCCGATATCCTAAATCTTATCGACTAACGTTTATCTATTAGCATACTTAATAAACGGCTTTAGATTTGCGTAGAGACCCCTTTATATTAAGAATATACATTGAAATTAGTATTGGGTATCAACTCCCATATTGAGGAACAATTTACGTTTAGTACGGGGAGAACTACCGAATGAATATACCCAACTGTATGGTTCTCACGTAACCCGTTTTTCTACCAAAAATATGTGATTTATGTGAAAATAGCAAAATTTAAAAATTTTTGTGCAAAAAAAAAAGAGTGAAAAATGTTGGAATAAAGAGATGAAATAAGTGTTGTGACACAAATAAAAGTGAGAACGAGAAATAAATTTTGATCCGACCGGTTTTATACCTTAGCTTTTTTCCTTAACATATTTAAATCGAGTTTTTCTTGGGGGGGGGGGGGGGGGGGGGGGGGGGGGGGGGGGGGGGGGGGGGGGGGGGGGGGGGGGGTTAAGTCTTATGTAGGCTACTCCATTATGCCGAACTTGATTTTATTAGAATTAAGATTGACGTTTGCCAGTCCTAGTGACTTGTTAAAGTTGCGATCTTAATTCCGCTAGCTAAGAATTACCGCTAGTCTCTTTCTTAGAGATTTTAAATTGCGAAGAACGAGAAATGATAGAGTCGAGTATAAGTCATGATATTAAGCGTGGAATAGTTGGTTTTCTTTAGAGCTTATAAGTATTAATTGTGGCTTTTTCTCCCATTAGTTTGTCTCACTTGTATATTAATAATGTTTAATAAATAAGGTTGTCCGGTTTAACTTAATCTTTAGTGACTTTCCACTAACTTGGAAGACGATGCCAATAAAATAGGTACACATCGGGATTCGGAATTTGGCATACTATATATATATCATATGAATAATTGCTTTACTTACACCTTAAAGAGCCTTCGGGTGTATGGTGTAAGTAGAGTTAATCATGAGATTACTTATGCCTTAAAGAGCCTAAGGGTATATGGCGTAAGTGATTAAATTGTTCATACCTTAAAGAGCCTTAGGGTATATGGTGTGAATGATTGAATCATTTTAATAAATGATTTGTTTGTACCTTAAAGAGCCTTAGGGTATATGGTGCAAATTAAATCTCACTTGATTTATGTCTTAAAGAGCCTTAGGGTATATGACGTAAATCAAGTTAATTAAATAAGTAGCCTAATAAAAGCCAAATTTTGGTCACCTCGATGTGGACTTCATCGGTTTTCAAGGAAAGGGGTAGAAGCTAATTTTTATCTTTAACCGTCCCGCTTTATTTTCAGATTTAATAAATATCGAAATAAGTCTTAAAAGCCATACGTTATATGACAAAAAATAAAATCCCTGCGATACAAAATTAGGATAAAGGGAGGTAAAAGTAAAACATCAATTAGTATTTATGATTAAGTAGTTATTAATCATGACTATGTAATTTGACAATGATCTTGTTTTTAAGCTTAGTATGGAGAAGTGAAAGTTGGGGACGATGAATTTATTCTGCTTGTTCCATGATCATAAGTATTATCAAAGAATAATGAAAACACAATGTTATGACGTGTTGAAGTATGGAAAGTTATGAAAAAGCATAAAAAATTGAAAAAATATTAAAAATGGAAAACGGGGCTTTTCAGAGCTAATGTTTCTTTACTCCCTTAAGATGAACACTTAGCTACTTTTTGAGGTTATTAATCAAGGGGGATTAAAATTCTTGGCTTTCTTAAGTGTTACTTATGACATTGCGTGAGGACACCACAATAGCTTAGTATTGGGGATTTTGGTATGTGCTTACTTACACATACCTTTTACCTTATAAAACAAGCCCAAATAACCAAAAACATGTGAAAAATGCAATATATATGCTTGTTTTTGTGTTTGTGTATGTGCAGGTACCGGATATCAAGAAAAGGACAAAAATAATGACAAAACGGACAAAACCGAGCACACGAATGGAATGAGCGCGAAAAAAAAACCGAAGCCGAAGGCAAATTCATTCTTAATGGGCCAACATGTACCCGTTTAACGGGCCAAGTCAGCCCATTAGTATGAAGTTATATACATTCCTAGCCCAAATTAATAAATAAGCCCAAATCCTAAACAAGCCTAATCTATTATCTATTGCTTTGGCCCAAGTCAAAGCCCAACACTAAAACCCGATCAATCCATACTTCTTATAATTAGTCAAATAAGAGACGAGTCAACATTTACTGTTGATCGTCTCTTTTCCCTCCCATACTTTTACACAGACCATGGTAAAATCCGTTTCAAATCACTCACCCATACACGTCCCTTAGTGCTTCTAGAAGCAACTGACACACCTGACATCCACGCTGGCAATCCGTGCCAATCATTGTGAGAAAAGGACGTGGCATGAAATCAAGGGCTATGATTAAATCAAAGTAACACAAGGGCGAATCAAGGGCAAGGATTGAAGCATCTAAATCCTCTCACACAACTAGCACACATCAAGGTCTAGAAGACTCTTCATCCGTTTATAAATAGGAAGAAATATCACATAGTTGAAATCATCTAGGAGTAGGGTAGTGTAACTTAGCTTAATTTTACCAGCTTATTGTCTTTCAAATTAATGTAACTCTCCTTTCTAGTATTGTACTCTTTTAAGTTTTAATAAAATCTCAAGTTTGCTTTTAATACTGTTTTTATAGTTCTGTCATTTACTTCTATGCAAATTAAGCTTAAATCATGATTTCAGACATTACATAAGCCCTTTGTACTCATTAAGCTGCATCTTAATTAGTTTAGTTCTCTTGAAGCTTGTTTAATATTGTTTCATTAAGAAGTACTCAAATACCTTTGCTTAATATGGCTTGCTTAATTTTTGGATGATAAGCCAAAAAGGGACGGGCTTATTGGACTTTTACCAGCTTATCTATGATAAGCTGGAGCTGTAGATAAGCTCTGTTGAGCAAATTAACTCCCTGTTTAGCTGGGACAAAGGTACATTCTCTTTTTCTCAATTTAGCTTATTTTAACTGTTTGCTTATTTCTGCTTATAGGTCTGCTTAATCCTGCTTGTTTCTGCTTTTAGTTGCTTTTAATTAGAGTTTAATGCTTATTCTAGTTTGCTTAATACTTAGATTTCATTTGTGCAAGTTTTACATTAAAACTGTTAGTTTTTAGTCTCAAAACTGCTTATTATAATTTACTTATTTCCTGTGCTTAATTATGTGTTTCTGATGCTTCATTGTACTTAATTCCTCTAATGCTTAATCTGTTTTTATGTTTTAAGTCTTGTCACCATCTGTTTTAAGCTAAAAATGTTTTTTATAAAGTTAAAGGGGTGTTTGGCATAAGGAGTCAAAATGGGTCTAGTAAGGTTTAGATCTGTTTTTGGTTCGTAAGCTAGTTTACATAAGCTTAAATACAGTCTAAGTAGTAGTTGTAATTAATTTTATCAAGATTTTAGCTAAGTTTTATGGTTCTGAGCTTACTTGCAAAAGTTCATAGTTTAAAAGTCATCTTATCAGCTTATTGATGAATCTTTCTAAAACCACTCTTTAGTTGTGACTTTTGTGTTTCAATCTATTCTTGTATGCAGTATTTACTCTTTACAATTAAGTGTCAAATGTTTTTGAGTCCTTGTTGTTAGTCTTCAGTTTGTGTCAAAAAGCCAAAAATTTGTTGTTCAAACTGTCTCTTTAGACAACTTAATTTCTAGCTTATTTTTAGTCCAAATATCTTAAAAAGTAGATTTAGGTGTTCATTGGTAGATAATCTTTATTTGTTTTAGGTTTTTAAGTTTTGTTAAAGTTTTTTACAGCTTATTTTTAGTGTCAAGTTAGTTGTGTCAAAGTTGTCAAAAATGTTTTTAGTCCTTAAAGTTATGCAATCTGTTCTAATAAGCCTATCATCTTATTTTAGTGCTTATCCCTGTTTCTAAGTACTTATTTGTAGGTATGAGCCATATGTGTTTAGCTTATTTAGCTTTGTTTGAACTTTTTGATGTTGATAAAAGCTTAGCAGTCCTAACTGCTTAGCCCAGCAGTACTAACTTCAAGTTAGTACTGCTGATCTTGTTATGCTTATTTCTGGCTTAATTTGTGTGCTTGTTTTCATTCCTTTTGCTTATTAGGTCTTGTTAGTCATTAGATTTCAGCCTAGTTAATTTTAAAGTTGCTTATTGAGTATAAAAACTTGTAAAAAGTTTAGCCTAAAAGTCTTGAGTTAGTTAGTTTAAACTGTCACCTTAGAGTAGCTTAATCTAGCTTATTTGCAGTTTCAAAAAAAGTCTTAGTTATTGAATTTGCTTATTTTTAGTAGTTCTTTAAGATTTTGCAAAACGATTTTAAAAATAAAATGTTTTCTAAAAAGAAAAGGTCATGGGGGTCGAACCCATGACCTCCCCTTTTGCACACACTAGTCTCAACACACTCACACACTAACCAACTGCCCTTGGGACTTTTTCAGTTTTATACCTGCACTACTTAATTAAAATAGTCAGTTTCCAGTTGTTGCTTATTTGCTAATTTGCTTATTTTCTTGCTATTCTGTTCAGCACTTTTCATGTTTAATATTTTTCTTATATTTCTTATTTTTCAAAGTACTTTATGTTATTTTTCTAGAATTTTTAGGATTAGTTTGCTATTTTTAATTAATTTTCTAGATTAAAATCATTTTTAATTTATAATAAATAAAATAAAAAGCAAAAAAAAATATAATTCTTTTTCTGAAAATTATTTTAAGTCATTTAGGATTTATTAAAATTAAATTTGCATTCGTAGGGCTTAAATTCGTTATACTTGCTTTCTTGTCGCGTTTTTAATTTCCCGTTAACATTTTTACGTTTAAATCTTTACTTGCTTTAATTATTGCTTGCATTTACATGTTTTTACATTTATATTTGAATAAATAGGAAACCAAATCAAACTCTTAAAATATTCAATCACGCGATCACAAACTTAACCTCAATTTTCAATTCGCACCTCGTCGGGATACGACTCGGGAAGGTTTTGGATTTTACTTTGGATAAAAGTAATCTTCTATAATCCTCACGGAATACTTATTACTACACTATTATTGACTAATCCTTATACCATATATTATATACATATCGGGACGAATCAGTATCCGATTCTGCTTAAGTCGTTTAACCTCTCTATCAACATCTTCCACTGGCTCTTCAATCATGTGCAACTTATCATCAAGTTGAATCTCATCCATAGGAACAATAACATCACCTTCTGATAAACAATTCTTAAGATTTGAGACATGAACAGTACTATGAATCCCTTTTAATTCTTCAGGTAACTCCAACGTGTAAGCTACAGGACCCACTCTAGCTAGAATCTTGAATGGCCCAATGTAACGTGTACTTAACTTTCCGCGCTTTCCAAAATGCACAACGCCCTTCCATGGCGATACCTTAAGCAATACCATATTACTAACTTCAAACTCCAACGGCTTAAGTCTCTTATCTGCGTAACTCTTCTGGCGACTACGAGCAGCTAACAAACAGTTCTTAATCTGGACAATCTGCTTTGTCGTATCACAGATCAATTTTGGACCGGTGAGTTGGATGTCCTCAACCTCACTCTAGTATACAGGCAAACTACACTTTCTTCCGTACAAAGCTTCATATGGTGCAGCCTTAATACTTGTGTGATAACTATTGTTATATGAGAACTCAACCAATGGCAGATGGCGATCCTAACTACTTCCAAAGTCAATCATACAGGTACGCAACATATCTTCTAGTGTTTGTATAGTCCTCGCACTTTGACCATCTGTTTGAGGGTGGTAAGCGATACTCATATTCAAATTCGCCCCCAATGCTTCTTGAAGCGATCTCCAGAAAATAGAGGTAAAATAGCTATCTCGATCCGAAATGATCAAAACAGGTACACCATGCCTACACACTATCTCCTTCAAATACAGTCGCGTGAGTTTCTCTATACTATCCGTTTTCTTAATTGGTAGGAAATGAGCTGATTTGGTCAGTCGCTCGACAATAACCCAAATCGTATCATACCCACTTGATGTTCTCGGCAATCCACTCACAAAATCCATAATGATCCTTTCCCACTTTCAAACAGGAATCTCAGGTTGTTGCAGTAATCCAGACAGTTTTTGATGCTCGGCCTTAACCTTCGTACAAGTCAGACACTTACTAACATACGTGGCGATATCAACTTTCATGTTCGGCCACCAGTATAACAACTTTAAATCTTGATACATCTTGTCCGATCCCGGATGGATGGAATACTTGGACTTATGCGACTCATGCATAACCAAATCCCTCAATCCACCGAATCACGGCAACCAAACATGATTCCCAAAACAACGCGTTCCATCAGGGCAAAATTCAAATATCGGCTTAATCAATCTCCCAAAATTTTCCTTTCTTACATACTTTTTCTTCATTGCTTCCTTCTGAGCTTTATGAATTTGCTTCGGTAAATCATTGTGAATAGTCATCATCAAAGCTCGAACACATAATGGCTTAATCCTTTCCTTGCGACTTAAGGCGTCAGCCACAACATTCGCTTTTCCAGGATGATACCGAATCTCACAATCATTATCACTCAAGAACTCAATCCACCTTCGTTGTCTTAAGTTTAACTCTTTCTGATTCAGAATATATTGTTGGCTCTTATGCTCGGTGAAAACCACACACTTCGTTCCATACAAATAATGTCTCTACAATCTAAGAGCGAAAACAATGGCTCATAACTCCAAATCATGAGTAGTGTAATTCTCTTCATGGTTCTTAAATTGTCTAGAAGCATACACTATCACCTTCTCTCTTTACATCAACACAGCTCCATAACCCTTAAGAGATGCATCACAATACACTACAAAATCTTCTGTTCCTTCGGGAAATGCTAAGATCGGTGCACTACACAACTTCTGCTTTAACGTTTGAAAAGCTCTTCTCTTCTCTTTCCCACTCGTATTTCTATTTTTCCTGATCAACTTAGTCAGTGGCTTAGAGATCAAAGAAAAACCTTCAATAAACCTCCTATAATACCCAACCAATCTAAGAATTTGCCTCACCTCTGTTGGCGTCGTCGGTGCAGCCCAATTCTTAATAGCTTCAATCTTGGCAGGATCAACATGAATACTACTACGATCAATCACATGACCCAGAAATTATACCAAATCTAGCCCAAAATCACACTTTGAAAACTTGGCGTACAATCTCTCTTCTTAATGCCACTCCAGATCAATCTTCAAAAGCTCCCATGCTCTCTATCGTTCTTGGAATAAACCAAAATATCATCGATGAACACTATGACGAACTTATCAAGATATGGATTGCATACTCGGTTCATCAAGTCCATAAACACAGCAGGCGCATTAGTCAATCCAAACGGTATTACTTGGAACTCAAAGTGACCATACCGAGTTCTAAATGCAGTAATCGGAATGTATTACTCTTTAATGCATAACTGGTGATATCCTGATCGTAGATCGATCTTAGAATACATGCTCGAACCTTGCAGTTGGTCAAATAAATCATCAATTCTTGGAAGAGGATAACGATTCTTGACAGTTAACTTGTTCAACTTGGGATAATCTATACACATCCTAAAAGATCCATCTTTCTTCTTCACAAACAAAACCGGTGCTCCCCACGGTGATGAACTCAGATGAATAAATCCTTTCTCCAACAACTCTTGTAATTGTACCGACAACTCTTTCATCTCAGACGGTGCCAATCTATACAGTGCACGTGCAACAGGTGCAGCCCCCGGTACTAGATCAATTCAAAATTCTACTTGCCTCGGTGGTGGTAGTCCTGGTAACTCCTCAGGAAACACCTCAGGAAAATTACGAATTACAGGCACGTCTTCCATTCGTCTCCTTCTCCGTAACGTGTGCCAAAAACAAATGACAACCTCGCTCGACGTACTTACGGGCCTTGATACACGAAATGACTTTCAATCGAGATACACCTTTGTCACCTTCAACTATCAACATCTTATTCCCATACGGTATACGAACAACTTTCTCGCCACAGACGATAACGGCATCGTGCTTGACAAGCCAATCCATACCGATGATGACGTCAAACGTACCAAGCTCAATCGGCATAAGATCGATTTCAAAAACATGGTTCACTAGACTCAAAGTGCAACCTTTCAAAACAGTGTTCGTACTAGCTATCCTTCCGTCAGCTAACTCTACCTCATAACTATCCTCTATTTTAATCGGTTTGATATCGAGCAATGAACTAAATCTAGTGTTCACAAAACTCCTATCGGAACCCGAATCAAATAAAACAGAAGCATATTGGTTATTGAGCAGAAACGTACCAGTAACCACATTCGGACCTTGCGGCTCAGCATCCTTAATAGCATAAGCTCGACCACGAACTTCTCCAACTTCTTCTTGCTTAATCCTCTTTGGACATCGGTTCCTAGTATGACCTTGCTCACCACAATCATAACAAGTCCAAACAGGCTGAGCATTAGCACCTGTGGCAACACTCTTCTCCTTACAATACCTTACCTTATGCCCAACCTTTCCACACTTGTGACTTAATCGTACACTGACCAACATGGCGAGTAAAACATCGTTCACACAAAGGAAGCTTTCCATCAGTAGGAGCGGTAACCATGGCTCGCGCATTTCCTTGCTTTTGGCTACTCTGCAAAGCATGATGAGAGTTATCCCTTCGATTGCCCTTTCCACTACTATTTCCACCTTGAAGGTTCTCCCATTTTTGCTTCTTTTCGTCCAAAATTCTCGCATCTCTAGCTTGCGATTTCTGCTCCATCAACTTATGAGCCATACGTACAGCTTCGTTCAGATCAGCAGGCTTAGAAGATGTCACTTCACCCTTGATATTATCCGTCAATCCCCGGATGTAAGCATCAACCTTCACTCTTTCAGGCTCTACCATTCTTGGACACATCAAAGCCAGTTCATTAAACCTCTGGGTATAAGCAACAACATCATACTCCTTAACCTTCAAGTTCCACAATTCGTGCTCCATTATTTGAACTTCTTCTATCGAACAAAACTCTGCATCATCATTTGCCCTTCAATCTTCAGACCCAAGGATTTGGTTCACAATCTCAAATCCTAGTTCAACCTTATTTTTTCCACCAAGTCAAAGATGGTCCTTCCACTGTACCAGCAACAAACTTTACCTTCTTACCTTCTGCACATTCACTGATCTCGAAAACACTCTCAGTTTTCTTGAACCATCTTTGCAAATTGACAGCTCCTTCGACCCCACGAAAGACAGTAGGATTGCACTTTATAAACCCAACAAAAGTGCACTCACGAACAACAGGTGCAGTGTCTCGACATCTAACTGGCCCAGATCTACTAGCATCATTCTTGACATTTGCTTGCCTTGCCCGCTCAGAGCAGCAAAAGAAACCAACAACATTTTTCCCTTGATCATTCGACGATTAGCAGCTTGAGTCATAGGTGCAGACTTTGGAGGCATGATTCTGTCACATCACACAGATAACAATCTGGTAAGCATTCATAGCATGGTATTCTAATACATGGTACAATGACAAATCAATCATGACAACAGTCACACAACATCAAGTAGTAATCAAAAGATAGTCATTCATTTTTCATCACACGAGAATTAATACATAGTTGCATTGTTTCATGAAATGATACAAATCGTTACAACCAATAGCACTAAATCTACTAACTGAGGACTCAGTTTAGTGATTACACAATAAAAGAAACTACAATTGAATCTAAACTACTACGAATGGATCCCCTCATGATTCTTTCGGAGTATGCTCCTCATCCTGGACCGGAACATTGATAGCTTCAATCGGTCTTTCTTCAAGCACAAATCCCTTACGAATCATCTCTTGATAGAACTTATGAGCTCGAACTCTAGTCCAATAGAGATCTCTCTCGACTCGTTCGTTCTGCATATGAAGGAATGTGTTGCTAAACCTTGCTTCTTCAATTTCTTATACTCAACCTTATTTTTAGTATTACCAAGCTTCTCAACCAGCTTCTCCATTGCATCCGTTCCTTGCTTCACACTAGAACACACTTCATTACCCATATCCAAGATCAACTTACCATAAAACTTATCTTTTGCTTTTCCCCTTCTTCTCGACTAATGCATGCGCCGCCTCGCGTCCACACAATCGTCTTGAAGCCAGGTAGTAAACTATCACCATCCTCTCGAGGAATAGCGGCAGTCGACGATTCACCTACCTCATAGACACTAACAAGAATAGTCTCATCCTCATGCTCAATCGGATTCTCAACCTCAATCTCATCGTCAGGTTCAGACTCAGAAACAGGCGGCGGAGGGTTAAGAGGATTCACCTCTTCATAAGGATATGTAAACTCTGGCTCATTCTTATCTTCCTCAATGTCGACTTCCATATCATCTTCTTCTTCTTGAGGATCTTTTTCTTCCTCAAATTCATCTTCTTCTGGGTCTTCGTCTTCATCTTCTATGATAGGCTCGGGAACAACAAGAACATCATCGTGTTGATTCGGCTCAACAACAGGTACATCATCCACATGATCGGGAGGAGTTTTTTTCACCATGATAATCTATAAAACATCATATAATACTTACTTAATAGCGTATCACTTCATTATTATTATCAAAACACTATTACCAAAATAACAGTTCGCATAAAAGCACAACAAATAAAATTCACAATTCAAACATATATAGTATTAGTTATCATATAATCGCATGACATTCTATGCATACAACACATGCACAAATGTACCCACATATAACACTTTATGCGTTCGACCCACGCATAAATATCCACGCTTAACTAATTATACATATAACACATACGTAAACATACTTACACATAACAATTTATAAATGTACCTTACATGTAACCAATGGCAACGAGGAGTCTCGGCGTGCGTGTAGAAGAACAATGTTTGATGAGTACCTTAATCCTCCACCATGTGTTGATCATCAAGTTTTGACAGTCATTGCACCAGAACCTGCTGTTTCAACCGGTACACCTTCCTCAACTACAATTGATCAAGATGCACCATCTACAAGTACCTCTCAAACAAATCAAGAAACTCTGTAACACCCCTATTTTTGGATTGCGCAGCCTGAAATTACAATGGATGCTACTAAATAGCACAATACACCAAGATAATACAAAATGACCCAAATGAGACATTTTACAAACATATGTTCCATTATTTAATCAAAGAAAATGCGTTTAGGTCCCCATAGAAATCGTAACCACAATCATTACAACATTTAAAAGACAATTGTTTCAAATTAAAGACATTGTTTTAAAACACATTATGACATTGTTTTTGAAAGACAAGGAACACATAAGTAGTCTTTCACCAAATCATCACACGCACGACACCTCCATGCCATCGTTGCCTTCATGCTTGGTTACCTGGGATAAAACATGTTTAAAACGTCAACAAAATTGTTGAGTGAAATTCAAAGAGTTTAAAATAATCAATAAGTAAAAATCTTTGAACACATAATTAGTTCTCGGGAAAACATTGCAACGAATACAATGTATAACATCTCTTTTCTTTCACGCAATAAGCTCATGACATCAAACGTTAACAATACATATATCCTTTCATATGTTAATTTTCCCCAGAACAAGGTATTATTGTCATATACCTACTACTTCTAAATACAAAACGTTCGTTTAACAGGGTGTTCACAAGGATTCAGACCTCAGACGGGGTTGTCAAACCCAATAGATCTATTTAATGCATTAGCGTTCACCTCGCAAGGCAATTAATGGTTCATGAAATAAATGACTTCGACAATAGCTACTTATGCGGAAACATTCTCATAATTGGGTCCAGCATACCATAAAATCATATGTGTTCGATTAATAAAACAAACATGTATCCCCCTCGCGGGTTTAAAAAAAATCAAAAGATTTGAAATGCGAGGCTATGAACTCACCTTAAGCAAAAGAGCTCCAAACAATCAACTTCAACAAATTCAGAAATTCACTGTCTAACCGCGACTTATATTATACATATATATCGGTACGTGACTAAAAGTATAATAGTTTATATATTACATACTTGTATATATATACATATTACTATTGCGTATATACAATCATATACTAAAATCTCCAAGTGCGCCGCAAAATAATTCACCTTGACGCACTTAACCATATTACAACATTTTCAATAAAGCTTCCATTTTTAGAAAGTTTGCCAAAAGTAAGGATAATATAATCTGAACTTCATATCTTTCGTTAATAATTATTATCAATTTAACTATTACAATTACTAACCTATGCTCTTTATAGACTTCATTCAAAAATTTACTCAAAGTTTTGATCTTTCAATAGTCAAAGTCGTAGTTGACTTTTTACCCCATAAAATTACAAACTTGGTCTCGGCCTGTAAACATTCGTTTTTAGGAGTTACAAGGCCCACCTTATATCAAAACGAACCTTAGAACATCCTTTATCATTGTCAAATGCCTAATCTAGATTTCAAAATTTTCTCGACACGCTATGACCAAGTCAAACTTTCTGATCAACAAAAGTCATACCAAAACTCATTTTTTTTAAAATCCAACCATTCCAACATGTTTAAGTAGCCTAAAAACATGTACCAAAACTATCAAACATATGTTCATACTTGAAATACTTCCAAATTGATTTTGCACTTGAATCATCTAGCTACAATCATAATATGAACATTTTAACAATATCAAAACATAGCTAGAAGACTCACAAAGCAACCAAGAAAAGTTTTTGGCTTCCTCCTTGACCTTATGAAATTGGATGCAAACCCAAAGACCAAACCAAAACCTTTTTCAACAAAACCAAGCCTTCACAACAACAATCTAACTACTATGAACACCCCCTTTATACTCAAAAACACCAAGAATCAACCAAAAATCTAACTTCTTCAATACTTAGTGCATGTAAGATTTTATTAGTGGGATTTTTTACTCCTGATATAAGGATTAATATGGTGTAAATTGATTGTATTGGCATAGTTAAAAAATTAATGGATTGGGTGTTGGTTTGAGGGCCGGTCAAAGAGAGGAAAAGACAAGAGAGATGGATGAATTTTATAAAAAAGAAAATATGGAAGTAATAAGGTCCTATTTATAGAATACAAGTTTAACCTTTTAGCAATTTTAGTCCTTCCATTCTCATGCCCTTCCAAAACTAGTACAAAAGTGTTCTTTCTTTTATAAATAAAATCGGCCATAAACTTGGGTCACACCACGTTTATAAATATTTTAAATTCGTCCTACTAAATATAGTTTAAAACCTTTATTAAAACGTTAAACCTCGTAAGACACGACCTTTAAACACGATTTTTACAAAAAACCCATGAAAACGACGTAAAATACAAAACTAACATAATCACGCTCTCGGAGCAATAATATAAGTTTTTTTGACTTTCTTAAATGCTAAAAACAAATAAAAACTCATCCACGGATTGAAATTACTTTATCAAAGGAAATTTCTATCAAACCTCATATAATATAAATGACTATAATTATTTACGTAACTAAAATAACTATCTTAGCTAGGGATATACGTTGACCTGAAACTTGGGTTGTTACAGTCCTAGCTCCTCAAACGTTTACTACATGACCTCTGGATTATGATAGCCCGAACAATGATGCAATGTTTTTAACAAACTAATAAACCAAAACTATTCACGTTAAACTTTATGATAAAGTTTTGAAATATAAACAATCGAACTAAGACTTGACATATTAACGTAGGTTGCGTGACGAAGTTGTTTACTTCCATTTGATTCACTTTTCACATCAATCAGATTTCCCTATTAAGGTGAGTTCATAGTCCCACTTTTATATGTTTTCCAAATCCCATGGGGAGATACATGGTATAAACCATGAATACAAGTATTTTCCAACTGTATGCTATCCTGATATATTATTGCCTAAGTTACCTCCATTGCCAATGTCCCTTATATTATGGACCATTAATCACCGTAACGTGAACGCGAATATATGTGGATAGATCTATCGGGATTGACGAATCCCGTTTGTGTTTACCAGTAAGGTAACCAAGCGCACTATATTTGAGAAATAGTAGGTAATTAGAAAATTATATTTCCAGAAGGACATTTGTTCTTTAAATATCATTGATATGATTTCCATGTTAACGTTTGAGTGTCATGAGCTTAGTGCAATAATACTGTTTTCCATGATAATTGTAATTATGCAATTATTACCATTTATGTTAACTTATATTCAACCATTATATTATAAACTTGTGAATTTCACTCAACCTTTGTGTTGACCCTTTTAGCATGTTTATGTCTGGTAATTAGTAGTTTAAGGCACGGAGTGGCATGGACTTGAAGACGTCCAAACCTGTTATCATTCAAGCACTATGTTTTATATCTATTTTGGGACCTCCTTTTGTAAAACTCTGAAATATTATTGAATGATAACTAAATTTTCCAAAACGTATCTTTATGAGTCATTTTCTATGATTATGACTGTTGATTCATAAAGTAATACCCCAATTTAGCTTCCACTGCTATGTTGAAATATTGGGGTGTTTGGTTCGTGGCTTAGTATATACTTATATAGCAACCCTAATACAGATCCTAACCGAATGCCCTTGACCAAGGCAAAAGGTCAAATTCCACAAAAGGATAAAATACACAAGATAGAATCAATGATAAAAAGATTCCGAAAGAGATATTCCCGGGTCGTATGTCCCAACGAGGCTGCAATTGAAGGTAATCCTGGTTTGATGAGAAATTGAATGATGGAGAATATTTAGATATGATGGAAACACTGATATAATTACAA
>BQNB010115889.1:0-21470 GCA_026074375.1 Tanacetum coccineum
TGAATTAATAAATAGATCTCTTTTTGTTAAATTTAAATATGCTTTTGAACTTTGACTATTTCATTTTAAGTTTTTAAATAAGCTATGTATATACGGGAAACCTAAGAGTTTTTGAAACCTAAGGTCCGTGAGTCCCGATACTAGTCTCTGTGGGGTGTCAAAAGCCTGGTCACTTAGCCGCAAGGTTGGGATGTGCCGAGACGAAAGTCGCTACATGGGATGATCTCGCCTTCAAACTCATTATTCTCGGGTGGAACGTGAAGCATAGTATTTTGCAAAACGTTGATCCATGGTTGAAATTCAAAATAGCACATTCACCTAAGATATAATAATTGTCGGGAGTGAAAAGTTCACAAGTTGCAAATATGAGTAGTGTTAGCATCTTAACTGATATTTAGCGGTGATTTCGTTTTAAGCTTGGTTTGGAGCAAGTGAAAAGTCGGGGACGATGAATTTATCCTTTTGGGGCATTCTCGGATCGAAATGCATCTTGTTCTATGATCCCTAAC
Source organism: Tanacetum coccineum (assembly GCA_026074375.1). NCBI lineage: Eukaryota > Viridiplantae > Streptophyta > Magnoliopsida > Asterales > Asteraceae > Tanacetum > Tanacetum coccineum. The sequence goes on from BQNB010115889.1 coordinate 510, forward strand.
GGTTATGAAAATAACGAAAGTCAGAATATTCTAGGTAATTAATTAAAAAAAGAAAAAAAAGAAAAAAAATGGAAAAAGTTTTGAAAAAGGGGGAAATGGGGTGTTTTAAAGCTTGTGATTTCTTAACTCTCCCCACAAAAGTCTTTGCTACTTTTCAAAGATTTAGTTTGGGGAAGTTTTGAGGTATTTGGTTTTAGGGCATATAATATTGCGTAAGGACACGACAATCACTTAGTTTGGGGAATTTTGATATGTGAGAAATCACATATCCTTTCTATATCAAAAATGACCCTTAAATGAACAAATTGTGCAAATTATGCTTGTATATTGCTTGTTTTGTTATTTGTGATGTGTAGGTACGGATATTGCAAAAATCACAAGAAAATGGTCAAAGCCGGACAAGCACGGACACGGGAACGGATAGAGTGCACAAGAGCCGAAAGTTTCTAGCAAAAGGTCATCAAAAGTCAACCCTTGGTCAACCATTGGTCAACTCATAAAAGACAAAATCCTCAAAATGCCCTAAATATTAAACCAAATTTCACCATAAGTCCCTAAACCCTAACACCGTTATCTCCTTTTTATAAAAGAGATAACGGTCGTTATCTTTTATAAAATCCTAAAACCAGTTATAACCAAGCCCACTTAACCACACCCGGCCCAATTCCCTTTTAAAATAAACCCTGAGCCCAACGTTCAAATACAGTTAAAAAGGGCGCGAGTCCCTTTTTACTGTTCATCATCTTCTTCAATCAATTACCCGTCAAAATCAAAGGGGTAATTTAAATTGATGATGTGGCATCAAGATTCGAGTACTAAGCTATGAGCTGGCAAATTTAGACGTCACCAAACCCTTCTATTGGTCCAAACAAACAAAGGAGGACACGCGTGAGTCAAGGAAACACACAAGGAATGGAAATTTTACACTAAATCCTTTGCTAAAGAAGCACAAGTACTCTAACACACGGAATGCCACGCTGGCAATCCGTGTGCTCACTTAATGATCCAATGGTGTAGATTGAAGAGCCAATGATTAGATGATTTGAAGGGACGAGATCAAGGGGAGCGTCTAACAACTTGAGAGCCTAGAAGCTTCTCTCTCAGCTATAAATAGCAAGCTTCCTCACACACAGCAGGGGAGTAGCGAGTTAGATAGATTTTTATATTTTAGCTTATTAATTTAGCTTATGTAATTTTTCTTTAAAACTGTTTTTAGCTTATTGTTTACTAAATGTAATTTCCTTTTTCACTAGTGTAATCAGCTTTTTTATTAATAGAAGTCAAGTTTTCTTATTATGCACTTTACTTTTCTCATGCTTACTTTTATACAAAATTTTGTTAAATAAGTTGTTACTGTTTCATAAGCTTGTTATAAGCTCATCTAAGTCTCTAAGCTTAGATTGATCTCAACTTAATTATTAACTTCACTTAAATCTAAAATCAGTTTAATACCCTAGGCTATGGATGGATTTGGTTGCTTTGGATGATAAGCTTACCCTGGAAGAGCTTATTGGACTTTACTAGCTTATCCTAGTGATAAGCTAGAGCTTGTTGATAGCTCATTTGAGCTTAATCTTAGCCTTGTTTAGAGCAAAGGCTCCTGTAAGTTTCTTCTTTACATTCTAGCTTAAATTTATACTATTAGCTTTAATCTGCTTCATCTGCTTATTGTATGCTTATTTGTAGTTTAGATCTGCTTATTATTGCTTATTTTAATCATTTGATGCTTAATATGTTCTTTAAATAGCTTAGATTACAGTTTGCTTGTTATTTTATAAAATCTGTCATAAAAACCAAAAATATTAGCTTATTGTGTTAGCTTTTTAATTCTGCTTATTTACTTGAGTACATTTGCTTTTTAGGTCTAATTTTAGCTCTGCAGTATCTGGTATTAGCAATTTGAGCTTTAAATTTCAATTTCATAAGCTTATTATGGGGTTTAAGGAGTTAAAGGGGTGTTTGGCTTATGGCAGTATCAACTCAAATTAATACTGTCCATGGCCATTTGAACCTTTAAAACCATTTTAAATCTCATTTCTAGGTTTAAGAAATCAGGATTTAAAGTTGCTTGTAGGTTTAATCTAGTGTTGATCATATTTGTGATAGTTGTTATAAATTTGAAGTCATTAAGCTCAGATCCTTAAGCTTGTTAAGTTTTGATTGTTTTTAGCTAGAATAGTTAATTTGCTCTTAGTTTAATGTCATATAAGTTTAGAAGCAAGTTCTTTTAGCCTGCAATTGTTAGAGTTAGGATTTGGTCATTATTGTGCAAACTGCATCAGCAGTGATAAACAGCAAACAACCATTTTCTAGTTTAAATATCAGAAGGTAATTGTAGGAGTTTGGGCTTGATATTTAGCATACTAGTAGGTTTAAGGTCAATGTCAATCTCTCTCAACTTATTTTGTACCTAAAAGTTCATTTGCTTATCTGTCTTTAAGCTCAAAAGTTGCTAATTGTCTTTTCAAAAGTTTACTCAGCATATACTAAGTACAATAAGCTGTTTTCAAGCCACTTTTTCATTGAGTAATTGATTTTCAAAATGATTTTTAAAAGCTGTTTCATGTAGCTTTTAGGCCAGGCTTTAAGTAGGAATAAAGCTTATCTTCTTAAGGTTCCATCTTTGAGCTTATTTTTAAGCTCAAAAAGTGCAACCCTTGCTGTTTGTATGCAGTTTTTAGCTTAAGTGCTATTTGGCTTATTTGTGCTTATCTGCTTATTTTCCTAGCTTATTTAGGTCTAATATAGCTTATTAGGTTAGTGTAAGTCTATTTTAGCTTATTTCCTTAGGTTTAGAACTTATTTTTAGCTTATTTGCATATTAGCTTAAAAACCTTAAGTTTTTAAGCCTTTTAGTACTTCTGTCGTTTTTAGCTTTTTCAGCTTAATGTCCTTGCTTATTTTTGTTTGTATTTGCTTATTAGGTTTAGTATTAAGCTTGTCTTAGCTTATTTGCTCTTTTCATTTGCTTTTTAGTGCTTAAATTGCCCAAACAGTTAGCATTCTAAGTCTTTAAGAGTAAAAAGCTTTTCTGTCTAATTTAGCTTATTTTTGTGCTTATTTTAGGTTTATAAAAATAGTTGTTTTGCAAAAGTAGCTTATTTTTAAGTGTTTTCAAAAGTTGTAAAAAAAATGGCAAAAATTAAAACACTTGGGATAGTGGGAAACCCCGGGTGAGCAAGACTCGAACCCGGGACCTCTACCACCCTCACCAAGCGTTTTAACCCCCACACACTCAACCATTGTGCTACAATAGCTCATCCGGTATATCTTTGCACAATCTATTATTTATATACGTTTTAGGCTTTTAGTATAATAAGTTGTTTTAGCTTATTTCATAGCTTATTCGATAAGTTGTGTTTCCAAGCTTATTTTTTCTAGATTCCTCATTGTTCAAGCTATTTTTCATAATTTTTTTAGGATTTTTATAAATAGTTTAGTATTTTTAAACATTTAATTTTGTTAAAATCATTTTTAATTCATAAAAAATTATAAAAAAGTCAAAAAAATATAATTCTTTTTTAGAAAATTTTATTTTATCATATAGTTTATAGAAAAATTAGTTTTGCTTCCGTAGGGTTTAAATTGCAAAATTTCATTTTTTTTAAAGAACGGGATTCATTACCGTTCATGTTTTTAGAGTTTCTAAGCCCTAAACACTTTCGTTTTTAGTCTAGTTTTCTTTGTTTTAGCTTTTTAGTCAATTAAGTCTTTCATAAACCAAAAAGATCATTTTAGGCTTAATTTTGATAATTTAAGGTTTTTAGGTCCCGTTTAGGATTCCTAATTTGCATTTTTAGTTAAAATTTACTTTCCCGTATTGATTTCTTGTAGTTAGGTTTAATTGTTCCTTTATTTGCTCACTTTTAGGATTTTAGAGAATAAATCATCTTCGAACCAATTCAAATCATTGTCCAAATAACAAACGTGGTCTCAATTTCATAAATCTTTGGAAAAACGACCTGGTAAACACTTACCGGTTAAAACGTGTAGTATTTTTTTTGTAAGAATTTTCCTACTACCTTTGTCCTCAAGAGTAGTTTTGGAATTTTCTATACTTTGGATATTATTACGTATATAATTGACAAAGATCAATTTTTGGCGCCGTTGGAGGGGATCGAACCTGGGTCACCCGCGTGATTAAGATTCTTTCGTTTGTTGATTGTGATTTGGAGAACCTTTCATCTTCGAAAGTTACGCTTTTGAGAAAATCAAGAATTAAAAAATTAAATTACAAAAAGTAAAAAATATTTTTCTTTTCTTTTTAGTATAAGTAGAAGATTATTAAATAAGAAAAATACAAAATATTTGCTCTTCCGGATATTTCGATTTTTCTTGTGAATTCATAAAAAGAAATTAAATTTTTTTAACCAAGTTGGTAAAAGAACACCAACAAATAATACATTCAATTGAAGTACTATCCATCAATAAGTTCCCGAACCAAAGATTCAATTTTTTTTACCGTTTGTGTCACTTACGAAAAAGGCGCACCTCTTTTGTAAAATTTATTTTACTTAAGAGAGTTACCCTAAGTTTGTTGATTATTCGGTAAACAAAAATATTTCCTTTTCTCATTTCTTTTCTCATTTCATTTGTTTGTTTAGTGCATGCGCACTAGAAATTCTAATTTTCCAAATAATTCAAACGTCACCATTCCGAGACGTCGAAATAAAGGACGTGCTCCAAACATAGTCGAACCCGAGCTTCGTACTATCATTGCACCAATGGCGGAACGTACAATGGAAGAGCTACTCCGAGCACCCACGGAAGGGTACGGAGAAGCTATCGTTTTACCGAAAATTAATGCGGATCATTTTGAAATCAAGACGAATTTGTTACAATTAGTTCAAGCGAACCCGTTTCACGGTTTAGAGAACGAAAATCCTCATGCTCATATTAATAGTTTTAAAAGGATTACCTCGACTCTACGATTTAGGAATGTGCCAAACGATGTGATTAAGCTAATGATGTTTCCATATTCACTCGAGGGGGCTGCTAAAACTTGGTACGAGAAAGAACCTCCTAATTCAATCTTGACTTGGGAGGATCTCGTTACCAAATTCATGAATCAATTTTTCCCTCCTTCGAAGACCACTCACTTAAAGAATAAAATCTCTCGATTTACCCAAAAATTTGATGAGTCTTTTAGTGAAGCGTGGGAACGATTTAAGGAAATGCTTAGAGCTTGTCCTCACCACGGATTTACGGAGTTAACTCAAGTTGATACCTTTTATAACGGTTTAAACGACAACGATCAAGACTCCTTAAATGCCGCGGCGGGTGGAAATCTTTTGAGTAAGACGACTAGAGAGGCTTTGAATATAATTGAGAACAAATCAAAAGTGCGTTATTCACGAAACAAACCAAATGCTTCTAGGATGAATACGACTTCTAGGGAAAGTGATAGTAAGACGGATGAGAGAATTGATAAGCTTGCAGACCAACTTTCGACCTTATTCGAGATTGTTTCTAAGAAAGTTGTCACTCCCGCTCCGGTTAAAGCGGTTGAGGAAACTTGCGTTACTTGTGGTGGTGCCCATTCTTGGTATAATTGTCCGGCTACCGATAACAATCAGGCTAGTGTTTGTGCGACTACGGGTACTTACAATCAAGTTAACCCTCTGAACCATGTTAGTAATCAAATGGCACCACCAGGAGTGTTAGTGCTGAGGAAATTGTCCCAATCCTAAAAGAATCTGAGGATACAACCAGGAGTGATAGTAAGAATGTTTTACCTTCGTGTTATGATTTCTCTTCCATCAACGTTCCATGTGATGATTCTGTGACTTTCTCTAACCTTCTTTTCGAATTTGATGTCAATTTCAACTCTAGTGACATAAACCCTCTTTTTGATGAAGTGTTAGAGGACATCGAGTGCAAGGATTCTTATGATTCCAACCTTGATGAGTCGATTTTCCTAATCACACCTCTTTCTGATTCTAATAAGGATGAGTGTCTCACTCTAGGAGATGACATTGAGATTCTAGTTCACCATGATCCGTCTACTCCTATGAAAAGCTTTACTTCCATTCTCGAGGGATTCATCGATGATCCACCTTTCGAAGAGAATGATGATTTATTTGATTTGGAATGTAAAATGAATAATTGGAAAAGAATTTTGTACGATGCTCCAATTGATGAGGCTGAATGTTTTGATCGAGGATGCGATAATGATGAGATTGATGATTTTCTAGCTATCGAAGTTCCTACGTATATTAAGGAAGGTTATTATTACTCGGAAGGAGACGTAATATATCTTGAGAGTTTGCTTAGTGATGATACAACCCATAATCTCTCTCCCGAAGTGTTTTTCGATCATGAACCACAACACATTAAGAATGAATCAAACCATGATACTTTGATAACTTTTTCTCCCAAGAATGATCCACTTCACCATGAGTTCGCTGGTGAATCCATCATGATTCCTCCAAGAATTGTTAGAGAGCACGAGAATTATATCAATTGAATGTGGTTGCTATGCGGTAATTCATCTTCCCGGTCGCCGGAAAATTTTCATACAATTATCGAATCTCTTCCCACATCTACTACCCTCATTGAGGATAGTGATTCAAATAGGGAAGAGATCGATATATTTTCTGTTAGGAATTATTGTAAACAGACTTAAGTATGGTAGTTATAGAGTTAAGTCTGGTAGACATAGTTAAGTCTGCCAGTACTAAGTTAAGTCTGGCAGTACTATAGTTAGTACTGACCTTGTCTAGTTAAGTCTGTGTGTATAACAGAATAGTTATAATAGTTATCTTAGAGATATCTTAGGAGATATCTTAGGAAAGGATATGCATTATCCTTTTACGCGTTTGTAAAAGCCAATTAGGGTTTCCTTGGTGTATAAAAGGAACCCTACGGCACAATGTTTAGTATGAGATTGATATAGAATTCTAATAGAAATTAATAGCAAATAGCAAAGTTTTACATTGTGTTCTTCTTAGTACTTGTGTTAAGATTCCGCATTAGCACATAGTATTCATAGTCATTGTCTCTCATATAGTTGATTTGGATTTATTCAAGTTAGCTATTGTCCTACAAAAGGCTAAACAGATCCAAGACTTTGGACCTACAAGTGGTATCAGAGCCTCTAGAGGGACTCTGAGTAAGAAGAATCACAAGAACACAAACAATCACTTTTAGATCTAGAAAAATGTCTCAACCTGCTAATGATGATTTCTCTCAACATCTTAGTGATGATGAAGCATCATACCATGAAGATGCATCAGAAAATGGTACTGCAACCAATAAACCAAAACAACAACAGCAACAACTCATTCCTACCGCAACTACTATCTCAAATATCAAACTCCTAATTTTGAAGAATGAGGAGTATGATATATGGGCTATGTAGATGGAGCATTACCTTGAATATATTGATAATGATGTTTGGAAGGTAATTCAGAATGGAAATTCAAAGAAGAGAATCTCAACTAGAAAAGATGGTGTTGTTAGAATACTTCCACCAGTATCTGCTGCAGAAATTCATGCTGTTGAAAAGGAAAGGAAGGCTAGAACCATCTTACTTATGGCCATTCCCAAGGAACAGATGCAGAAAGCTGTTTTAAAACAACAGTTTGAAGCATTTACTATATCAAGTTTAGAAGTGTTAGAAAAGGGATATGATATGTTCCAACAACTACTCTCATAGTTGGAAGCCCATGGTGCCGAAGTATCAACTAAGGATGCAAATCACAAGTTTCTCAGATCTTTGCCCCCAGCTTGAACAACTACTCTTACAGTTGGAAGCCCATGGTGCTGAAGTATCAACTGAGGATGCAAATCACAATTTTCTTCCATCTTTGCCCCCAACTTTGGTCAAATCTGCAATGTACAAAGAGAACCAAACCTAGATGTTTCATACTTTGTCCATTGATGACTTGTATAATAACCTTAGGGTTTTTGAGCAAGAACTCACAATTACCTCAAAATCATCTTCAAGTGCTCAAAATGTTGCTTTTGTTTCACATAGCAAAAGCAGCACTAACAAAGTTAAGTCTGGTCATGCTGGTGCCTACAGTACTTGTACTCCTTCTACTTCTTCAAACAATATTCTAGAAAGAGAAGTTCATGCTGGTTTTGTTTTTACTTTTTTAGAATATTTTTTTTATTAGTTAAGAATCACATACACAAACACAGGAAAACACATAAGCAGACAAACACAATCACACATGTTAAAAAGGTAGATAAGAAAACTTTTTTTTTAGATTTTATGGTTTTTAACAATTTTTTTAACTCTTTTTTCTTTTTTTTAAAACGCAAGTAAACACATACAAGCAAACATGCATAAACAAATAAAAACACATTGCCAGTATTCACATAAAACATAAATAAATTGCATCTGGTTATTATTTTTATACAAAAATTTTTGTATGCAGGTGAAAAGTGCGGCACACAAAGTTAATTGTGAGGCGTACTTACTTTAATTTTTTCGAACATTTTATTTTTGACAGATGAAATGTAAGAGAAATAATAAAACAGATTTAATAAACATAAAGCATGGTTTATTATATTAACTGGACCATGCCAAAATCAATATGAAGCAAGAATCAAAATCTTTTTTGTTTTTTTTCTCGAATGACAAACTAAATATTAACAAAATTACAAGGCGTATAATCAGACAAAATGAAATTTCAAATGATCACATACCTGAGACTAGAAATTTGGGGGTTTGTTTGGGTTTGGGTTTTTAAATTAGATTCTGTTTGTGAAAATTTTTGCAGAAAGTGCGGCACACTTGGTGTAAGTGCGGCGTACTTTCTTGGTTTTTAGGAAAACCAGCGCACACATTGTATGTGCGGCGTACTTCCAGAGGAAAAATGATTTTTTGGGTTCCGTTTGCCAGAAAACGGTACGGCGAGTTTATAAATGTTGATTTGTAAAATAAGTACGGCGATTTTGGTGTGAAACCGGCGCACTTCGGGTATAAACCTGCAAAATAAGAAACGGGAACAGGGGAAGTGCGGCGCACAAGGTTAATTGTGCGCCGTACTTTCTGCAATAGCAAACATATTTTGAAGATGTAAAGATATTTAAACACACGTATGATGCACAAGACTAGCAAACAATCTACAAACAACTAAAACAAATCCCCGGTAACGGCGCCAAAAACTTGATGTGTGTTTTCCAAGCTTTAAATTTATAATAACTAGAATACCGATTTTGACCAAAAACACAATATTCGGGCAAGTATACCCTATTCGGGTGTAATATAGTATTGGGTAAGTCCAGGTCGTTCCACGGGATTTGTAGCAATTCACAGATTATTTATCAAGTAACAAAGCTAATTGATTGTCACGGATCAAATAGCCAAAACGTATGTATAAAGTAAGCAAGAAACAAGACATGATCCACATAACATAATAGATATAGATAGAGCAAGACTTTATATAAACAAAGCATACAAGTCATATATGATGGGTAATCATAAGAACAAGCATAGCTACAATGATATCATAGAATCCTTTCGCTATATTCTACATCATCACTAGTGCATTAAGAGTGGTTTATATCAAATATGCATATATATGAATTCCTCCCAACCCGGTCGGTCAACATAAGGAAAGGTCTTAAACATTATTCTACTTGGTTTATTTTATCAATTTACCACACAATTCTCACAAGCATGATATTGATTCATATGGCCAACATGATTCAAAATATTTTTTTAAATTTTTAAGGCAATTAAAATCCTTTCGGCCTATTTCAATTGCAAGATATATCAAGAGATAAACAATGATCCAAGTAAAATAACATCGAATTCCTAAACATTTATATTCACAAATCATAGAAAAATCATCCAAATATTATTTATGTTTCACATATAAGAAGCAAAGTAACAATACCAATATTTCGACTACAACAACCATCAACACAAAACTAGTAGTTCCATGATCAACCATCAACCAAATGCTACTAAATGATACCCGGAATATAACTATGTAACTTTTGGAAATCCGGCAACTTATCACAAATGGAGTGTTTGGCTAAAAGGTTTATGGTGTTGATCTAGGAATTTGGTGTGAATCCTCCATGAATCAAAGTGATAAGTTTTAAGGTTATAGAAATGGATGGTATATGATCTAAATATGGTGTAGAACTTCTGGAAATATGTGTTTTAGTGGTGGTTTATGGTTGAGAGTGGTGGTAGCATGGCGGTTTAGAGGGGTGTTTGGATCATTGGGTCCAAAGACCCTCACCACTCCTTCCTCCTCTCCAAAGGCTATAGAGATTGTGTGTGTGTAAGATAGAAGTTTGTGTGTGAGATGTGTTTGATATGAGAGGTAAAAGGGGCTTTATATAGGCTTTTTTGGGGCCAAAGTGCGCCCCACTTGCATAAAAGTGCGCAGCACTTTGTGAGTTAATGCACTTAGCATTGAATTTCATTTAATTCTCTTAAATTTCAGTTCTGATGGAAAAGTGCGCCGCACTTATTTCAAAGTGTGCCACACTTTGGGTCGTTTTAGCAGATGGCCTTTTCTAAAGTTGTAGATAATTGAATTCTCTTTCTGTGGCAGCTTGAATCAACTAAAACGGAGTTCGTATGAACGAGTTATGACCAAAGCAGTGAACAGGTGTCGGGAAGCATTCAGCTTGAGTTATTTCTTCATTTAAGCTACAAATCTTAGATTTTTCTTCCGTTTTCTTTAACGACATGTTCCAAAAACCTACAATAGCAAATATACTCTATTCTATACCAAAAGTTATTATATTTAACCATATTATATATATAAAAGCATTGATAACGCGTATAGAAACATGTATAATTTGAGCGTTATCAAATTCCCCCACACTTAAAACTTTGCTTGCCCTCAAGCAAATCTAAGAAAAGAAATTTAAAAACAAGGTCCTAGGTGACAAGATGTAACACCCCTATTTTTACATATAGCAGCTGAAACTAATCTGAGGTATTACTTCAAGGTACAACAGTCATAATCATAGAAAACGAATCAAAAAGAGTCGTTTTTTGAAAATAAGTTATCATTCATTATTTCTTCAGAGTTTTTACAAACGAGAGGTTCCAACATCTAAAATACAACATTTGAATGATAACGGTTTTTCCATCTTCAAGTCCTCGCCACTCCGTGCCATTAGTTACCTGAGATAAAACATGCTAAAAAGTCAACACAAAGGTAGAGTGAAATCCATAGGTTTAAGTAATATAATTTGAATGCAAGTGCAATATTGGGCTACGTTGATATACACCCAGTATTGAAAACATATTTATTATTTCCATTAGCTCATGAATCCGAAGCCTTAGGGTATGGTGATACGTTATAGCCCCTGCGGGTACCTTTGCCAAAATACCCGCGTGATTTCTAATGATGTGCAATTGGTTACACGTAACTGGGTACAACCCCCCCCCCCCCCCCCCCCCCCCCACCCCCCCCCCCCCCCCCCCCCCCCCCCCCCCCCCCCCCCCCCCCCCCCCCCCCCCCACCGGGGCGTCTGCCCAAATTAGATCTATTCACATCATTCACGCTTACTACGGAGAGTAATTAACGGTTCATGATTATGGGGACTTAAAGGCAAAGCAGTTACTTAGGCAATAGTAAATTGAAATAGCATACAAAAATAATTGCATTCATGTTTATAGCATGTATCCCCCTCGCGGGTTTATAAAAAGATTGAAATGTGAGGCTATGAACTCACTTGAACAGTTATATTTATTGTATATTTATAAATTTATTTTATTTTTAAATATAATTTTTTATTATTTTTTTATTATTTAATTTAATTTTTTTATATTTTAATTTTATTTTATTTTATTATTAAATATTATATTATTTTATTTTTTGTTTATTATAATATATTTTATTTAATTATATTATTTTAATTATTATTTTATATTAAATTTAAATTTTTTAATTTTATTAATTTTGATTATATATTTAAATTTAATTTAATTATTTTTTTATTTAAATAAATTTATAATATAGGGAAATTGATAGCAATGTATATGAAATGAATAGTAACGGCTTCGTCACAAGCAACCTGGTGAATATATGTTAAGTCTTAGTTTGATTGAATATGTAATTTTTGAATATTGATTTTGATTTTGATATAAAGATTATCATAACATCGTTCGGGCCATCATAATTCAGAAGTCATTCAATAAACGTTTGAGGAGCTATGGCACTTTAAATCGTAAACCCAACAACTCAGTCAGAACGTAATACCAAGATGAAACTTCTTAATATGAAGCTCCCTAGTATTGTGGTACGATATGGATCCGGGACATGATTTTTGAAAGTACATCGATGATGAATGATATAATGATTATAACATAAGCGGTTTTAAGCATTTTATTCAATATCTGGAAATGTTAAGCACGTCAAGCGTTAATTAAAGTTATGTCTGGTAATGTTTTGAATGTGTTTTTATACTTTTTCAAAATGTTACATTTTAGACCCTTGAGTTTGAAGAGTGGCAGAATATACCCTTGAAGTTTGCACTTTTACGACTTTGGTCCTTCAACTTTTAAAGATATACAAAGTAAACCTTGTACTTTAAAAAGTGACATAATAGACCCTTGTAGTTATAACTTTGATAAAATGACACTTTTAGTCCTTTTAGTTATAAGTTTTTGAAAGTTACGATATATACCCCTTGCATGGATAATTTTTACAAAACATGTCCAAATTGCCATGCAAGCTTATTTTAACATTTCAATAGACATTTATAAGTTATAATAAACTAAAATATGAAGATTTAACACAACGCAAGTTTAAATTAACGATTCGTTAAGCTAGGAAGCAAAACGGGTCATATTAGGGTTCTAAAATGAAAACGCGGGGTTTTAAGCTCAAATTATTTCATGACTTATCAAAGTACTTATTTTAATGTTATTTAAGCTTATTGGGATAGATTATAACAATAGTTTACAAGCTTAGCTTATAGATTAAGCAAAAACATGAAATTAGGGTTTTGGGTGTACGGTTTTGGATCAAAAAGGTATAACACATAGGTTTTTGAGTTCAAAGATTTATATTATGATTTTAGCATGATCATATGAACATTATAAAGGTATGAATACAGAATATAAGCTTAGAGAACCTGGTCTTGAGCTTATAGCTTAGAAATGGGTCGGATTCGGGACTTTTAACTTCGTACGCCTAGAATAACGACTCCCGGGCTTTGTTTCTTGGTTTCTTTTGCTTCCTTTCTGTACTTGAGCCTTCTTAAGACCTCTTAGGATCTATTAGAGCAAATTATTTCTTCTATGTAAGGGTTATATAGGAGGAAGTGGGGGATGAAGAAAAATGAGAGGTTTTGGCTCCTATTTATACACGAAATGGACTTGGAGGCTAAGGAACATTATGTGATCAGGTTAGGACATGTAGGAGGTCTAGAGGGTGATGTGGGAAGGCTACATGATGAGTTTCTAAGGCTATAAAGTAGCATGGAGGTGTTGGAAGGCTTATAACAGGTGTTTGGGTGTCACGACTAGAAAAGGGACAACAAGGAGGTCATGTGGCTAATTTTATGACCAAGTAATGAAGTGAGGTGCTTGTAAGCAGCTTAGGATAGAGTGGTACTTGTCATGGAGGTGCTTGTTTGCAAAAAGATTAGTTAAAATGGGTCAAAATGAAAGAAACTAGGTTACAGGTTCATTAGGGCTTAATTAGGGTTTTCAAGCTTGAATTTCATGTAGATTTGATTAAGAATGATAGGTTACTGATCCTAAGACTTATATTAAGGATTATAATCAAAATTTGATATGTGGTTTGGGTTAAAATGGGTAGAAAATGAGTAAACAGGTCAAAAGTTCCAATTAGGGCACAATTAGGGTTTTCTAGATTTATTTCTTTTACATTGTTGTTAATATGGTGAAATAATGATGGAATGTGATTGATAATATTGTAATTTATGTTATTATAACTTATTTGGAGTTGGTTTGGTTTACAGGATAAATTCAAGAAAGGGTCATGATTCGAATCTAGCTCGGTTTTAGGGTTTAGGGTTTTAAATTAGTGTTTGAGTGTAAAAGATGTATGAAAGTTTATGAATAGAATAATTAGGGTTTACACATTGTATATTGAGTGTAGTAGCTTGTACACAAGTGGTGGTGAAGAGATTAGAATGAAAACGGAGGTAAAACGGCTATTTTGGAGATCATACTTAATGACTTGTATATTGAGCTTTTAAGGACTTGTACTTTGATTTGAAGAGATTTTATATTTCAAATGAGATGTTATATTACTTGTACATATGCTTTAGTAGCTTGTCCATTTATTTTAGATGTTAACCCTTCATGGAATTAGGGTTTAAAGGCATACGATAACGGTTTAAAGCCCATTTTGATATAACGTTGCGAATGTACATTATATGGAATAATGTACTTTGTAAAAATGTATTATGATATTGACTTGTATATTATGATGATTGTTAACATATATGAAGATAGGATTGCCATATGTAGGTTGCTTGAGCCCATTAACTTTAGTTATGCAAGAAATGTTGTACATCGATATATTGGCAAAGTAAGTAATGTAATAAAGCGATACATTTCTCTGAAGAAGGTGAGTTCATATATAATTGATAGATTGTACATCATCTAACTTAATAGATGGATATTTACATTTATGAAAATTACGGGTTGTTATAGTCCCCCATCATTACAGAAATCTCGTCCCAAGATTTAATTGAATTTCGAAGAGATGATTGAAAACAGATGAGGATATTTAGCATGAATTTTATCTTCGCGTTCCCATGTAAACTCTGGTCGCACTTTTAGAGTTTCATCGCACTTTGATTATAGGAATACGACTTCGCTTAAGTTGCTTGATTTCACGATCCATAATTTCCACTGGTCCTTCTACAAAGTTGAGTTTGTCGTCGAGTTAAAGTTCTTTTATTGGAATGATGAAAGATTCATCGGATAAGCATTTCTTGAGATTAAAAATGTGGATACTACTAAGCTTTTTAGGAAGCTCTAGTTTGTATGCCACTGGGTCAATTCGTTCAAGAATTTTGAATGGTCCAATGTATCGGGGATTAAGCTTTCCTCGTTTTCCGAATCGAAAGATATCTTTGCGAGGTGATACTTTCAACATAACACGATTGTCAACTTGAAGTTCTAAAGGCTTTCGCCTTACATTGGCGTAACTTCTTTGTCGATGCAGCTTGCAAGTGTTGACGAATTTGCACGATCTTTTCAGTAGTTTCTTGAATTATTTCTGGTCCCGAGATTTAGCTGAATGCCGGAGTGATGTCAAGAAATGATTATGAATTGTAAGAGAGTTGCAAATCATGTTGGATATAAATTTTGGAAATGAACAGATGATGACTAGATACTTAACCGTATGAAGGTAATAATGATAATAAGGAATTTATTTGTACAATGGGATTTGAAAGAAATTGTTGTACGAATGCCATACTTAAGCCTACTCATTTATAATTTGTCATTTAAACAGAGGAGGTCAATCCTTGTAATTGAGAATTTATTATTCATAGTTCGGAGGTTTATAATTTTCCTTATTCAATGAAGAAGCGTCCTTTTTCATTTCAATAAGTGATTAATAAATCATCCTATTTTAAGCATAAATACAGATACAAAAAAACGGTATTAGGTAGAAGATAAAACTATGAGAAGGAGAATGAGACATTAAATCACACGATACCGATCCAGAAATCACATTTGGAGAATTCGGCATACAATTCCTCCCTTCTGAGTAATTTCAAAATTATTCTCAGATGTTCTGCGTGTTCTTCTTTGTTATAAGAGTAGATAAGAATATCATTGATGAACACTATTATGAATTTGTCTAAGTATGGTTTACACACCTGATTCATGAGATCCATGAATATGGTAGGCGTGTTAATTAAACCAAATTACTTGAATTTTATAGTGTCTGTATCTCGTTCTGAAAGCAGTCTTAGGAATATCTTCATTCCTTACTCTCAATTTATGATAGTCTGATCTTAAGTCGATTTTTGAGTAAACGCTTGAACCTTGAAGTTGATCGAATAAGTCATTGATTCTGGGTGATAGGTAAGTTTATTCAACTCCCGGTGATTGATATATATTCTGAAGGATAAGAAGAAAAACGGATATCCTAGATATATACCTTTCGGTTTTTATACAGGATATAAGATTTAGTCGGGTTTTGTTTTGGTCACTTCGAGTGATCAAAGTTTTACCGTTGATAGGAATGTGGATGACTTTCTTGTCGCAGAAAATGTTGGCATGATACTTGGATAATTAATCCATACCAATGATGATGCTGAAATAAGATTAATTTTAAAAGGTAGGTTTTACAATCTCAGAAGGCGACCCTAGATAACGGTACTATGAAATAGTGAGGTATAAAATAGAATTGTATTATATCGTGAACAACTTGCCTTTATACTTTACATAGTCAAGATTTGACAAGTGTTTTTATTTATACCACACACCCTGTGGTTAGGTTCTAACATAGCTATAACTAGGATCTAATCTAGTAATTCGAGGGTCCTTTGTTTTTGCAGTTCCTGGTCAGATGACCTACTTCGTTGCAAGTTCGACACTTGACAGTGCAAAGTCCTATGTGATGTAGGGTGCATCTTGTACAAAAGGGACGGTTTCCATGGTATCCTTTGGCAGGATAAGTACTAATAGTTTCTTGTCTTCTATTCTGCTGGTGGTGGTTGTGATTGTTGTGGTTATTTTGATAGTTGTTGTTGTTGCGATTGTTGGAGTGGTTATTGTTGTTGCGGTCATTGGGGTAGTTGTTGTTGTTGTTGTCGGTGGTGTTTCTTTTATCATCAAACTTTCGTTTATGGTTATTGGTTTCTTGTACAGAGTTGTGTTTCATTACATGCTTTATTAACTTCTGGGTCATGGTAATGGCTTCTTCCATTTTCCTAATCTCGGTTTGAGGACAATACTTTTCTATCAAGAGACTTTTAAATTCAGACCAGGTGATCTTATAGGCTTCTTCTATTCCAATAGACTGGGTAAAGGAATTCCACCAGAACAAAGCTTCCTTAGTGAGGGTACTAACAGCAAATCTCACTTTGTTCTTCTCGGCACATTTGCTACGAGAAAATATCAATTCAGTCCGTTTAAACCAGCGAATGAGACCAACAGCTCCGTCCGTACCATTGAAGTAGAAAAGTTGGTAACTTGTAAACTTCTTGTAAGCGCATTTCCTTGCTACAGGAGTTTTTCTTGGTTTAGAGTTGGGATTGTTTGTACTTGCCATTATTGCAGCTTGTGCTTCCAGAACTGTGGCAACGCTATGAGCAACTAGTTTCTCGATGGTAGCATGAGTCAGGATTGGTGCTTCAGATGTTGGACATCCTATTTGGGAGGACATTCTATCAAACATAAGTTAACAAGTAATAAGAATCCATATAATGATAGTCATATCCACAAGTCATTGTATAAAATTAAACTTTCATACTAGTGATATGAAATATCATATCGTGAGTTCTAACATGCAATACATATTCTTGATATTACATTGTAGGATATAACAGGAAGTTTTGGAATTTAAGATCTTCATATATGAACGTTCAAACAAGCATTTGACTTATTAGATTCCTCGGGATTAGTTCACTTTCTAGTGGTCGTAGTATGATTTATAATGAGTTATCTAACTCTGCATAGATAAACTCATTGAAGGGATAATCGGGTGGTGGCCTAGTTAATTGATGATGATAGACGAGATAACAGAGAAATAACATATTTGATATTGAAACGGTTTAGGTAAAATGGAATTTCCAACCCCCCTTATGTATAGATAACTTATCTTCCATAACTAAAGATCTGAAGGTGTTGCCTATTATACTACGATGTCCTTAGATAAAAATGTAAAGATAGGTTTCGATCTAGTTGTCTTGGAGTTTAATGAAGTGTGTTCATAAGAATTCTTTCATATATAGTTTGATGGCGATTTGGCTTATCCTCAAGGGTCTTTCTAAATCAGAAATCCTAAAGCGAACAAAAGAAATCTTGTCTCTCTGTCCCATATGCTTCTTCTGTAGCGGGCTTCCTTAAGTTTGGTTTTCACTTTATCAAAATACCTTGGCATGATTATCCAATCATTAACAAATCTTTCTTTCATTTTCTCAATACAGTGAAAAGAGGGTTCTTCTAAGTAATTTAGAAGCTTTCAGTTTGTTTCTCATGGTGTTTTTGCATGCATCTTAATAGAGGTTTTCCTAATTTATATATAATACAACACAAAAACATTTAAGGTGATGATAGGTTATAATTTGAGAACTGATGGTGAGGCTAGGATACAGGCTTGCTTCCGAGATGAATTAGATAACGTAGTTGAGGAAGTAGATGGGGGATGAATTTGCTTCTTAGTGTGGTAACCTAATTTTTAGAACAAGAAATATCGAGGTATTAACAGTAGTGAAGGTGGTAATATCCAAAGATGGAGTTAAAATAGTGGTGGAGTAATAGGATTGGTGCTTAGCTAGGTGATTCTTTAGCATAAAATGATTGTACGTTCTTCAAATACGGATTATTATAGAAAAGTGAGAATGTTGGCGGGATCATACCATCCCTAGAATCTTCTAAAGAGTTAAAAGAAGTGCTTCCCGATGTAGCTGACGAAGCTGAAGTATAGTTATGAATATTCATAGTGGAAAAAGCATTTTCCATATCGAACTCAGATGAAGTGATAGTAGAACGAGGGGACGAAGACATGACTGTAACAATCCAGTATAATATAAGTTATTTATATAATAGTATAATAGTTATGTATCTTTACATACCATTCCAAAAGATATAGCGGCACGGAGGACTTTCTTCGATGGAAAAAGAAAAGTGAGTGTATAGTTAAGGTTTTAACATTGTTCTCTATAAGTAGGCTTGATACAAATCTGTAACCCCCATTTTTAATATATAGCAGCGGAAGCTAAATCTGAGGTATTATTCAAGGTACAACAGTCCTAATCATAGAAAACGAATCAAAAAAGAGTCGATTTTTTGAAAATAAGTTATCATCTTATTATTTCTTTAAAGTTTTTACAAACGAGGATTCCAACATCTGAAAATACAAACATTTGAATGCTAAACGGTTTTTCCATCTTCAAGTCTCGCCACTCCGTGCATTTGTTATGGAGATAAAACATGCTAAAAAGTCAACACAAAGGTTGAGTGAACTCCATAGGTTTATAGTATATAATTTGAATGCAACGTGCGCTATTGGCTACGTTGATATACACCTAGTATGAAAAACATCATATTTAATATTGCATTAGCTCATGAATCCGAAGCCTTAGGGTATGGTGATACGTTATTGCCCCGCGGGTCCTTTGGCAAAATACAGCGTGATTTCTAATGATGTGCAATTGGTTTACACGTAATGGGTACACAACGGGGAGTCGGCCCAATAGATCTATTCCCAATCATTCCGCTTACTACGGGATAATTAACGGTTCATGATTATGGGGGGTTAAAAGGCAAGCAGTTACTTGAGGCAATTAGTAAATTGAAATGCATACAGAATTAATTGCATTCATATTTATAGCATGTATCCCTCGCGGGTTTTAAAAAGATTGAAATGCGAGGCTATGAACTCACTGAAACAGTTATAGGGAAATTGATAGCAATGTAATGAAATAAATAGTAACGGCTTCGTCACAAGCACAACCTGTGAATATATTGTTAAGTCGTAGTTTGATGTATATGTAATTTTTGGAATATTGATGCATGATTTTGATATATAAGATTATCATAACCCCGTTCGGGCCATCATAATTCGATGTCATTCAGTAAACGTTTGAGGAGCTATGGCGTTTAAATTGTAAACCAACAACTCCGTCGGATGTAATTCAGATGAAATTCTTATATGAAGCTCCCTAGTATTGTGGTACGATATGGATCGGGGACATGATTTTTGAAAGTACATCGATGATGAATAATATAATGATTATAACATAAGCGATTTTAAGCATTTTATTCCATATCTGGAAATGGTTCAGCACGTAAGGTTAATGAAAGTTATGTCTGGTAAAGTTTTTGTATGTGTTTTTTACTTTTTCAAAAATGTTATATTTTAGACCTTGCGTTTGAAGAGTGGCAGTATATAACCCTTAAAGTTTGCACTTTTACGACTTTGGTCCTTTAACTTTAAAATATATACAAAGTAAACCTTGTACTTTGAAAAGTGACATAATAGACCCTTGTAGTTATAACTTTGATAAAATGACATTTTTAGTCCTTTTAGTTATAAGTTTATGAAAGTGACGGATTATATCCCCTTGCATGGATAATATTTTTACAAAACATGTCCAAATTGCCATGCAAGCTTATTTTAACATTTCAATAGACATTTATAAGTTATAATAAACTAAAATATGAAGATTTAACACCACGCAAGTTTAAATTAATGATTCGTTCATGACTTATCAAAGCACTTATTTTAATGTTATTTAAGCTTATTGGGTTAGATTATAACAATAGTTTACAAGCTTAGCTTATAGATTAAGCAAAAATATGAAATTAGGGTTTTAGGTGTACGGTTTTGGATCAAAAAGGTATAACACATAGGTTTTTGAGTTCAAAGCTTTATATTATGATTTTAGCATGATCATATGAACATTATAAAGGTATGAATACATAATATAAGCTTAGAGAACCTAGTCTTGAGCTTATAGCTTAGAAACGGGTTGGAATCGGAACTTTTACCTTTGTACGCCTAGAATAACGACTCTGGGGCTTTGTTTCTTGGTTTCTTTTTCTTCATTTTTGAACTTGTGCCTTATTAAGACCTCTTAGTATCTTTTAGAGCAAAGGACTGCTTGTAAGGGTTATAGAGGAGGAAGTGGGGGACGAAGAAAAATGAATGATTTAGGGTCCTATTTATAGTCGAACTACCCTTAGGGCTCAAGGTAAGCTTGAAATCTATGTTAGGACATATGTATAAGCTAGGTAGGGATGTAGAGAAGCTAGTGTATGAGTTGGAGAAGCTGGAAACTAGCTATGGTGAGTTGGTTTTGGTCTTGGTATGCTGC
>BQNB010115890.1:0-21470 GCA_026074375.1 Tanacetum coccineum
ATATATATATATATATATACATATATATATACATATATATATATATATACATATATATATGAAAACATAAAAAAAATCCAAAAAGATTTTCCTTTATAAAAACAAAAGAACAAAAATTAAAAAATCAGAAAAATATAAAAATATGGATCTCTAGCATGTCTTCTGAAAATCGATAACATTTACGGTCTTAGAAATGTCATTTAAAAATGATACGAGGCTGTAAATGAAGTTCAAGCAAAAGTTCAAAAGTTTTCAAAACATGCCAAAAATGGCTTGCTATTATTTCAGATATAGCAACCCGGTCATCATCTTAAAGGCAAGTATTTCAAAAAGAAATCTTGACCTCATAACGGGAATTTATTCTCTGGCATGGTTTACTTTATGACCATGCAAAGGCTTGTGTTTACTTTGCAACACAACCCGTGCTTCCTTTATTCCATGAGTGTACGTGTCAATGCGCTTATGTGTTAAAATAAGAGAAATCTTATTTTTATTAGTAAAAAGTTGTCTTCATAATGAATTAGTGTTTTCAGTACTCTCAAAAAGATTTTCAAAGACAATTCGACCACTCAAACAATGACAACAACTCTTTAAATAGAAAACGGGTCATTACTTAAGGGAGAGAAAGTGTCATCCAAGAATCTTTTAAAACGGTCTTTTAAAATAAGTCACGGAATAAACGGATAAAGTTTTTGATAATGACGAATAACATTTTTAAGGGGAATTAATTTATATTAACTACAAGAGCTTTAGATGTCATGTGTTCAAACTTTAGGGACTTATTTGCACTTTGAGACTTAGTGAATTCAGGATTTAAACTACAGACGATCAATATTACCAACACCTCATAGTTTGTAAAAAACTTAGGAATGCATGGAAATACTTTCATAGTTTTAAATGCCTTGAAGTTGATTCTCATGGAATATATTTAAGCTTATCAATTCTTCAAACATGATTTCAAGTATGCATCATTTAAGATACTAGGGGGAAGTGTTGTAAGAAGATTTATTCTAAGCGTGAGGAGATTGGTTACTGATTCAATAAATGCTTCCTCAAACGGTTAATCACTAAGCTTATTTTTTAAAAGGAGTAGAAATATTTAACAAAATAGGTACACATAGGTTTGATAAGTATGATGATTCCTTAAGTTAGTCAGTATTCTGCTGAAAGAAATGAGTACATTTGGGACTTAGTTGACTTAGGTGTTATCATTTCGACTACTTTAAGGGGATAATTATGACATCCGGGACTTAATTGACTTTGGTGTTACAATTTATATCATCACTATCGTGAAAGGAGAAATACAGACATCCGAGACTTAATTGGCTTTGGTGTTACGGTTTCGAATTGGTTGTGTACTTCAGATATTTGGGCTTTATACATCAAGACTGCTTGATGCGGCTTGCAAGAAAGTTTTGAATCTACTCAACGAAGGATTGTTGATTTAGGTGGAAGCTAAGACAACTTCTTAAGAGAGACTACGGGGAAGACCTACAGATACTACAAAGAACCATACGATTCTATCATATGATGTTCTCATCATTCAGGTCAAACCTCATACATATTAATCTTGTGAATATATAAATGTGTAGTGTAGACTTAAAAATTAGGCGTATATAGTGCTTGAGTATTTTCAAGAATTTCTTAGTAAATTCAATTTTTTTCAAATTAACATACTCAAACACTATATAATACCCTCATAATTTGAGGGGGAGCATTAAAAATGTTCATAATACAGCTTGTTAATAATTGGACATTTTTTCTCCAAAAGCAGTTATATTTGAATCAATTGATATCTAAAATATCAAGAGGTTTAATATTTTTGATAAGGGGAGAAAATTTGATTAAAATATATGACTAATAATGTGATTTTTAAGATCTCAAGTGTACGCTATCTCGTATATGTGCTAAACTCTTTTGATTAATCGATGCACATATGAAGGGGGAGCAAATGATTACGTGATTGGCTGAAATGTGGAAGTACCAAAGACTGACCATTTATATTACTGTATTAGAGTTATAAGGTGGTTAAGTTTAGGTATTCATTCCCATGACCCAGCCATAACTGGAGGGATCTACCCAGGGATATTCCACTAGATAGTGTATTAGTCCTTAGGTACAAAAAAGGAGTAAAAGTGAGAATAATAGAAAAGTGCCGACTGAGATGGAGCTAGTACTAGAACAAACCCAACAAGGTACTAGTTATGAAGTCTCGGTAAGCGCTGAAGGAGATGAAGAATTAAAAAAGAAAAGTTAAGATAAATGGTGAAAAGAAAGAAGCCCTCCTTACACTTAGGTAGAAACTGGGTCAATACATAAACTGTCAAAAACACTATGCTGTTGTCTGGTATTGAAGACAGTCGTCATGGACCCAGTGACGCAATGCACAACCCTCCCTAGCCACTCAAGGTCTCTCAACATACTCTTGTTTCATTTCTCACGAAGATCACACGCATTTCTATCGACTTTCTCACTCCGAGTTAGTTGGTATTAAAAAGGTGGCAGTCAGCTCTGGCCTCCGATCACTAAAACAAAAGTGCACTATTAAGTCTAGAGCCAAAAGAGATCATCCATAAATCTCATTAGGACACTGGTCAAAATTATGCTTGCTATCTCACTCTTTGTGAATAACGAGAAATATATAAAGAGTCCTACGCATTATCCTTGTGATTTTGCCAAAACATCAAAGTGATACTCAAGTAATTACAGTGAAGATAGAAATCCTGCTTGAGCGAACATCAAACAAGCTCTTGGTAGGTGACTTGTACGATTCAAAGGAATCAAACTTGTGACAACTGGAAAGAAACGATGGTTCGATTCTAAAACTTGTTCCAGTAAATGAATTAACGGTTGATGTTGTTATGAAGAATTTATGAAATGAATAACAACCACTCGAGTGTCACAAAAACACTTTAGCAAGTTACACGTCATTGATTTTTCAAACGATTTTTCTATTCAACGTGAGACCCATCGTCTTGTCTGATTCACTACAACATTGTTTTCTGCTATGAGACCTCTCGGTAATAAGAACGGCTAAGACAGCTGAGAAACCCTGTCAAGGATATTCTTTGCAATTTTACCTGATCACAGGCAGTATTTATACTGATCAACGGGGAACCATGGTTATTACAACCGTATTTGACGAAGTGACAAAGACACTCTCGTCCATATCTTTATGTATCCCTAACCAAAACCAGCAGGTACTCCCGACGATTGAGCAGCAGATTCCTGAACGAATCAAGATTCATAGGCCACAAAAATGCTCATACCCGACCGACTAATATATAAGACAGCCATGACAGCTTAAGAACATGTTTCAAGACTTCCTGTCTACTCAAATACCGTTCTCCTTTCTTGAAGCACTAAGTTGTATAAAGTTAAAGAACTTCAAGAAAGATGCAACATTAAAGCTTTTCAAAATCAAGAAAACTATGAGCATGTCGGTCCAAAAGTCATAAGTTTGCAAGATGGAAAAGTTTACAAGATAGCAAAAAGAGATTATGATTGAATGATGATCTCAAGAAACTCAAGATTACATACAAGTTAAAATCAAAGGAACGTGCTCGAGCCTAAATATTAAGTTCACTATAACATATTCACAAGATAAAAAAAGAAAAAGAAATCAATCTGTGAGCACAAGATTTGAAGACTCAGTCAAGTAATGTCTAATTTTAAGATTATTATAACAATGAGTGACCTCCCTTATGGTGATATTGTAAGGGAATACAAAAAACCGTAAGAAAGAATCGGTCACACTAGATAACTGTAGTATCTCAGTCAATTAATATTTGGAAACTTACATAGTAGTTTAGACCAAGCCCATGGATAATCCCTTAAGCCAAGGCCCATCTGCCCCTTGTAAGTATATATACACCTCTCCATACCTTGGAGAGGTGGTTGGTTGGTTTTTCTCACATAGTAATCTAAGTGTTTTCTCTCATCTTTCTCTCATTAAAACATTCCTTCTAAGTCTTTCTCTCTCTAACATTTCTTGCTAAATATTTCGTGTATGTGTTAAGTGATCTAGCTATTCTACAGTTTAGATACCCATTAAGCCATTAATCATAATAACACTCAAAAACCTCTTTAAATTTTATCATAACTCTTTTTCTCTCCTTATCTCCAAGAACCATTGAAACCATAGACATACTCTCTATAGTCCTTCAAGTCTGGCCTACAAATTAGGAAAACCATAGGATCGTGTCTTGGTCGATTTGTGTCTTAGTTACATCAGAAACATTACTGAAGCCATAAACGATTCTATTGTATGTTTATCGTGTATCCCACAACACTCGACGATAACATTTCTAGTTGTAATGAGCTAATACAACTACCACATTCCAACAGCTCCCACTTGGGAGTTGGAGTAGCAGATAACCCATATACAAACGACGAAAATGTCTAGCAACACTCCATTCTTTTTTAAAACAAAAATGTCTGAGACCAAGTTTTCAAAAAACATTCTCAGTACCCCCGCATGGTTAATGTATCACTTGCTATAATCATCCCTTTGTCAATATTGTTAAACCATGGATATGGATCCTAACTCATTCCATATAGTTTAACCACTTAGATTCTCGTTATAAAACTTAATACAAATATACCGAATGTAATCAAGAATCATCTTGGATTACCCTTTGGGTGCGGCCACATAATTATCTGATTAATTCTAGAGAGGGGCCAATGGTATCATACTGCACATCAAGTGGAGGAAAAAATTCTTTGTTGAATACAAGTGTTGTGAATGATGCTTCACATCACTTCCAATAATAGTCTTTATAACTACCATTTTCATGTTATCATTTGACTTAGAATTAAAAAGTGATATCCACACATACCAGAACTTGTTTGTATTCTCAAGTCTAAGGATGACTTAACTAACCATTTTCAAAATTTTACTTATGACAACGGATCCATAAAGTAATTTCTGAAGGTTGGGGTGTCCAATATGCATCCCTTGTGAATTAACATGATGATTTGTGCAAGAACCATACCATAATTCAAAAATACAACTAACACACACATTTTGCCTTATGTAACAATATTCCCATACTGTTAACCGACAATGGACATATTTAGAATGATATAATCACTCAAGGATTAAACATGCAAATATAGGATAACAATTATTATATGTATGAATAACAAATACCACGTATCTTCATTCATTAGAAAGTAAAAATTGTCTTATATCCCAATTATCCAAATACTAAAACAGATATGCATGAAACTAATTAGCAAGTTGAAGTCACATGATGGTTTCCAACCTTCTCAACTAACTTCTTCTTACAAGGATAGCTAGAATAGTTATCTAGAGCAAACTTTCCGAAAACTTGTTTACAAATTCAACAAATTTGTGAAGAATTTGAACTGCTATACGAGTGTTCCGTATGTATGAATTGCATACTATTGCAAGAAATCAAAGTATGGAACTTTTACAATAACCTTTATTATGAGTATTTAGAGTCAACAACATACCAAAGTATACCGATAGTCACGTATTTATACAGATTCCTTAAAAAGTAAAGTATCTTATTTTAATTGTATGTCAACAATGCTCTTAGCTTACATATCTAGTTATCATGTTTATCATAAATACTGAAATCCTACTTCAACAAGAAATGATAATTCTCTAGCATCAATGTTGTTTGTCAAGTGCACAAACACCACTATGCCTTATATATATTACGTCAAACATTTGTAGTAACAGTCTAAGTTTCATTCTAATCACTCTCAATTAGATAATTGTTAGTCAGCCTATCTAAACACTACAAAAATAGATATTGTTGTTGGTAGCTCATCTGTCTCTATGAAAAAGTAACAACCTATCACACACACAATATAATATATACATAATGATCCATAGTTTAAAAACACAAAGTTTCCATCCATGTTATTAAATTATCGCAAATGAAATATATCATTTACACTATGCTTTACTGATGTATTGCATTGTGTTTACTTAAATTTCACATATGGATTATTCAAATAAACATTCAATCTAAGGTCGTATTGTATTAAAGTGAAATATATCATTTAAGACTTGCTTCAATGATGTATTGCATTGTGTTGGACTTAATTTCCGCATATGTTTATTTCATCAAACATTCATTACAAGGTCGTTTGTTTAATTTCCTAGAATTCACAAGTGAAGTTTTATTCCAACCTCAAGGATTAACATCTATCTTAGATGGAATGATACCTTCAATACGTTACACAACATATGAATTTGAGGAAAAACATAGTGCTCCCACTTTATGTCAGGTGTACTCAGGAGTTATCTTAATTTAATTAAAAATTATATTGTGATAAAACTTAAGATCTCAGCTCCTAGATGCATGATATAATCCACACTTGGATTCTATTAGCTTGTATACATTATAAAGATTATTTTAAACTCATAACTTTTTGATTACACACCGTCCTCGCAAAAGGTAATCATAAAGGAAAGAGTTATGATCCTTAATTCGCAATATGTCAGATTAAAGAAAACCTGTATGACAATTAGTTATCTTTATATAATTAATGCGTGTAGAAAAGAAAGATTTAATCATAGTCAATTACTTGAGCAAGATTAAAAACTCTTGTCATCAGTCAGGCATTAATATGTATACAATTTTGTCCTTACGAGCCTTTCTTCAAAAGAAACTCATTATAACCTTACATTTTACTGTTTGATGAAAGATCAATCAAGCTTAAAACCTTGATTGCCTTTTAAGGATTGCATCTTGTCATTCATAGTTCTAAGATATTTATCAGATCCAAGATGTGATAATTCATCTTATTAGTTAGCAGGTTTGTTATGAACCTCTAACTTATATTCCTCAACATTGATATAAAAATATCACTCCATTGATGAGGCATCCTTACGGATTTATGAATGAAAGTTACACTATACTCTGGTTTTACATTTTCATGCTTTAACCTTAGTATGACATCAACAAGTAAATTCAGAAGGTTATGTATTTTGTTTTTGAATATTTTCAAGATTTTTAGATGCTCCCATTTACTTTTGTAAGAAGAGATACTTCTCTAAATACTAAGTATTTAAGAAACAATAAATTGTTCTTAATCGGGACAACAAAATACATTTTACAGTTCTCATCTCTAGCTTGTTAATAATATGCTTTATAAGATATTAACAAGTTTTAGAACTCTAATCAAGACATAATGAGATTCATCTCAATCTACAAATAGATAATGTCTTGAATACCTTCTAGGTTGAAACTATATTGAGTGTATCCATGACACACGCAAAATTCTAACTTTGATCGATTTTGGAGGTAGAGCAATTAAAGTTATCAGAAATCAAACAATATGAATATAGTTTGTTTCAACACATTAGACATACCATAATAGTGTGGTATTCTATGAGTATTGGAATTGTGAGACTCCATCAGAATTCTTTAGATAACTTAATTTTCTATGGATCTTGTCAATTGGGTCGAGCCAAATTAAATATACAGTATTTAACCACTAAGTGCATGCTATAATATATATTTCTTGAATAAGTACATTAACTCCATGTTCATAGTTCAAGAATTCTTTGATCACGTGTTTACAAGAAAACAAAACATGTCAAATACATTATATGTCGTTGAATTATTCAAGGACCTTATGTTTATGTGTTAACAAGAAGACATAACAATGTTACTACATACTTTATGTTATGAGTCATTAATAAATTCAAGGGCTTTATAATTATGTCTTATCGTGAACATAATTATTCTAACTAAAGTAATTATGAACGCAAACACTTAAGTTTAATAGTAATTTCAAGTTAATTTCATACTTCATAATTATGATTATACAATTAACCATAGCTATATTGACTAAAACATGTAGTCAATATACATATAAGGGACACATTTTTCAAAAGCCCTAAGGTCAGTTGAATTGAGAAGTCTATCATGTTGCAAGTTCTCAATGCGTTTCTTGCTAATGTGTCCAAGACAACAATGCCACAAGAGAGCAGAGTCCAAGTTAGACTTGGATCTTTTGTTTCTTAAAGCATATATAGAACTAACATATGTATGAAGAAATCAACAAATCAATTTCAAAGATACCATCCCGTAGGACAGGTCTAAAATAAACCATGTTATTCCTAGAAACTTGAATTGAATTATCCATGAAGCGGACAATAAACTATAACCACATCAAACACAACGGAAAACGATAGATAGCTCCCTATAGTAATAAGGGAGCATAATGACGAAATGTGTTCGAAACGACCAATAACTAATCTGCTAGGGAGAGATTAAATGGATAGACCAATTACTTTAATTTTTGCACGCTGACCCATATGCCCACGTAACGAGCTCAAATCGTCTGGCTTTCATTTTACCTACTTTGCCCTTAAACCCTGAGTTGTATTACAGATGTGAGTTACATAACCAGTATCATAAACCCAAGATTTATTAGGAAAAGTATATAGTTTTATAGTGAAGATACCTGAACCGCTAGCTCCTTGAGATATCTTCTTGTTCTTCAGCAACTCGGATAAATACTGAGGACAGTTCCTCTTTCAGTGCCCTGTCTCACCACATTGATGACAGACGGAGTCCTTAGCAGGATCTTCCCTCTTGGGTGGAGGGGGAATCTTAGGATTGGGAGCATAAGCGAGCTTATTCTTCCCCTTCCCTTGATTTTGTCCCCTAGCAGCCAATTAGGGTTGCAGTTTCTTGTGCTTATTGTTGCCTTTCTGGACCTTACCTGCACGAATCGCATGAAGTGCAGGTGCGTTGTTTTTGGGCAGAGTTTTCTCATGGAGATTTAGCATAGCATGCAACTCATTAATTGTCTTTAACATGCTGTGCATATTGTAATTCTGCACAAAACTGTCAAATTCCTTGCGTAGTGAGATCAAAATGAGACTCACTCCAAGGTTAAGTGACACGGGGTGTGTGAGTCCCAAACTGAACAGATCTTTGCAGCCTGCTAAGGGTGATAGCCAACTTGTATAAATACAGATTGACTATAGAGAAAACACTGACTATGAACACTTATTGTATATGCGGAATCTACACAATAGTATTAAGAAGAACAATGAAAATCTAAACTTTGATTTCTATTAATCTGTTAAAGTGATTACAGATTACTAACTATGAGATATGATTGTATGAGATGTATATTGAACTGATATCTCTAACTATGCCGTGAGGGTTCCTTTTATAGACCAAGGATAAACCCTAACAGACTTACAAAATGCATAAAAGATAATACATATCTTTTCCTATAATATCTCATACATATCTCTTAAACGGTACTAACTATTTTCTACTAACGGTACTAACTAACTGATCAGTACTTAACACTTTGTACTGTCAGTACTAACTATAACTATCGGTACTAAGTATTATTACTAACGGTACTAAGTCAGGAATGAATAATTCCCAACAATCCTCCCCTAAACATGATTGTTGAACTCTTTTAACTTCATGTTTCCCTTCAGTAAATCTTCATAATTCTTTGATGATGTATCCAACATTTTTAAACTCATCTTGAACTCGATAATCAGCAACTTTTGTCTTTTTAAGCAACACTGGCAAACATCTTTTCAACAATATCCAACTAAGTTGTCTTTTATAGTTTTTGGCAAACTACCAGCCATAAACGGATTTGATATTCCTTTACCAGTAGCCGTTTGCTCTGGGATAGTCAACTCTTTATTTCAAAAATATGGTGAGTTGATTACCATACAGTTTTTGGTAAACTGTCAACCATCAACGGAATTGAACTTTGTCTGTAACCAAACATCCATGTTTCTTTTAGTCTACCAATGCCTTCATTAGCCATAACATGGTGCATTGATAAACCAAATAGTTTTTTAGCAAACTATCAGATTATCAATAGATTTGAGTAATCTTTGACCAAGACCGTGTTTTGATCCTTGGACTAGCCAAACTCTTAACCATCAAACAAGGTGAGTTGAGAACCTTCAACAATTTTTGGTTAAATTGTCAACCATAACGATTTGAGAAGTCTTTACCACAAAGCCGTTTTGCTTATTGGACTAGGCCCAGATTCTTATGCCTGTTAAGAGCATGTGAACTGATACCATTTGTTATGAGGTGGATTTAGCCAACACATCAGAACCCTTCTCCAATTCCCATTCACAAACATCATTCTTCATCAATCTGTTGCTTAATAAATCTTATCAAATCAAGAGCACAATACTTGATCCTCTTATCAAACTTCTAATCCAGATCAAGCATTCTTTGCAATAACTCCTTGGAAAGAGATATCTTCTTTCAACTAACATATGGATAACAATCCCATCTTCAAGCTCCAGAATGCAAACTCCACAAGCTTTATACAATCTCCAAGTGATAATCTTCCAATCTTGTTGATTACTCCAGAAATCACTTTGATCATTTTCTTCAGTTGAGGATTCCATCATTATCTTCAAATCTCCCCAAAGAATCAACTCATATCCTAACTAATGTACTATTGTTGAGTACTGTTCCAATCCCCAATTAACCTCATACAATTAAATAAATCTTGCTATCAAAATATATGAAGTACCCACTCATCAGATAGTTGAATGCCCTAAAGTTCCCATTGGCTCTGTATATAACAAGATAGACTCTATCTGGTGATGACACCTTGTCCAATCTAGTAATGACAGATTTCTTCTCCATTATCTCACTATCTATGGTAGCTTCAAATGTAACAATCTTTAGGCACTTTCTATGTTCAACATCACTTCAGTCAACTTTTTGTTTCATTGACATTTTTTCATTGCAATCATTTTGATATGAACTACTCTTTCTTTTCTAAGTACCTTTCTGTCTTCTTTACCCTCACGCTCCAAACCTCCTACCCTCCGCATTAGGGAGCCTATGCCTTCCGCTATTCGCAACCACAATCCTGTCTCTCTCCGCTCCCTCCCCGCTCAAGCCTTCCTCCCCCCACCCACCTGCAGTGGTGGTGGTCATTTGCCTCCTCTATTCCTCTCTTTTCCTCTCCATTAACTTAATCCTTCTCCCTTTCCTCTATCTCTATGCCACTTCCTTCTCTTCTATTTATCCCTTCCTGCTCCTCTAACTCCTCCTGTGCTCGCTCCTCCTTGCCTCATCCCTACCTCTTTCGGATGATGTACAAGGGGTGTTGGTCCTCCCTCACACCCTCCTACCCACTCTCTCTGACGCTTAATTACCTCCCAGACCTACCGGCTAACTCAACACCAACTCAATCCTCCATATGTCAACTAAATGTCCATCGCCGCCCGTACCCACCCACCTCTCCGTACTACTGCGTCCCCTAACGTCCCTCCGCGGTCGTCCTGCACCATAATAATCACCTGCTGCGTAACTCTGCATAGCCATCTATGTCGCCCTTACGCCTACATAATCCAATCCAACCCGGTCCCGGGGGCCTCAGACTCACTACCGCGACATTCCTAATGCCTCCCTGAAAACCTCCCGATTAATTCCGATTACGCTTCCAAAAAACTAGTCCTCACTACCCACCTGGTGTATGCCCCCGTCTCTTTTCCGTTTCCCTAATCCATCCTCGCCTTTCCTCCCAGCTGGGACTAAACTGTCTGGAATGAGGGGGGGGTGGGGGGATGGCCTCGCAGCTCACGGCACCTCCCATCCTGCCCGTCTGCCCCACCTGCTCCATCCCTTCCGGTAGCATACCCTCAACCCTCCATAAACCCTAGCCTAACACTACTCGACCTAATTCCACTCTACCTTACCCTCCCTGTCCTCGCATCCCCCCTGTGAATGCACTGAACCTTCGACTCGGAAAAAATCCCTAGCCGCCTCGCACAAGGTCCTACCTCACCATTTGACCCTTTCATTATTTGAAGAATCAATTCCTTTTTCATTCATCTCTTTTATCATTCTTTCATCTTCAGCAGACCCAATTGCAATGAAATCTTCATCTAACCTTTTTATCTTTTCATACAGAGCTTGTATTTCCTCAAACTTCTTGGTTTTCAAATAAGAGTGCTGGAAATTTCCTACATGCTTCCCGTAAGGGTCATACATTTGAATATCTTAATGATTCTTTGTAGGTGGTTTATCTAATAGCTTCTATCTTTTGATTGATCAAGAATATCTTCTTTGAGCGCAATATGTATCATGAAGGAATTTTGCTCTTTCTTCTACTGTGAACTGCTCTCTTTCTTCTTCTTGAAGCCTTTCAGCTCGAAGCCTATCAGCCTCAATTCTTGCCTTTATATCATCATAATTTCTTATGAGAGCATCATTTGTAGCTTCTTCTTCAGCTAATCTTGCTCTTATCTTCTTCTGTTTCCCAATCCTCTTGCAACTTTCTAGCCATCTCTTCATCACTACAACTTGTTTTAAAACTATCTTTACAGCTGAGAAACAGAATACCCTCAGATTCAGTTTCAGACTCATCTTCCTCTTCAATCTTCTTCTTCCCTTTATCTTTTGGATCAATCTTTAGAAGAGGCTTTAAGTCCACATAATGATCTAGTTGAAGTAGGCCTAGGTCTCTCAGTCTCTTCAACATCCTTAAATCTACTCCTTTCTCCTTTTCCTCATTGAAACTAGCTTTGGCTTGGGTCATGTTTGAAAGAACCAGGCAATTGTTTTTCATCATCTCCAAACATTGTAGAAGTAATTGTTTGAATAGTTTGAGTAGCCCTTCTTCCTTCAGTTTGATCATCAGTAGATTCATCTGTCCTATCGGTACTATCTTTTTCTTTGTCGGTACTAACTTTGGATCCGTCAGTACTAACTTTTGGTTCCTGTCATTACTAACTTTTCCTTGTCATACTAACCCTTGTTGTTGAGCAGTATCTAAGTTACAAGATCTTAGTACTAACTTCTGCATCAGCATTCTCATTTTCTTCATTCACTACATCTCTTGTCCTCCACACATCTTGAGCATCTTCAGTCTCCATATAATCCAACGTATCTTTAGGAATCTCATCAAATAATAGATCTTTATGAACTGAAAGTTCACCTTTGGCAGACTTAATTCCTCTCCTATTTTGGATACAGACTCTTTTTTGCATCTAGTTTTTATCTTTAAGATCTCTTTCCTTCCAATCATTGCTTTAAGTAACACACTTCATCCACGCTCTGTGGTGTGTGATAATAGGTTTGGCTTGCTTCTTGAGCTTTTTGATCTGTGCCTTTAAGTGTTGTATTTCCTTGGCTTGATCTAAAACCTGTGTACACAAAGAGATGCAAAGATCATAGACACTTTGGAGTGTCATGCCACCATTAGTCCCTAAAAAGGATCTATCATTGGATGACTGACCTCCTTGATTCCCACCAGAAACCTTCAGAACGATCAAGGAAATATAGGAGTAGGTGAAGGTCAAGGTGATGGGTCATAACTGAGCTCAACATTTTTGCATTCACCTTGGTGTGAGGAGGAGAGGTGGTAGGTTATGGTTCAGAATGGTCTTTCTTAAGTATCACCCGCATCCTTCTAGTTGATTGAACCAAAACATAGTAGCAAATAAAGTGTGATTTTTCTTGAAAAATGTTTACGACCCTATTTAACATAAAGGAGAAAACTTTTACTTGTCAAAGCATTTATAGGAAAAAGATCTAAAGGGTACCGTCCATTCACCTAGCTGGTTTACCCAAAAAGATTGAAATAAAACGTGGAAACATTAGCAAAATTCTATCTTGGCATCAAATTCTAAGCCTACCATCAAAAAATTAATTTAGAAAAATTATATTTTCTGATTAGGATGTTTAAGGCAAATGACAGCAGTGGCACTGTTAGGTGGGAATTTGATCCCAAAAGGTGATTTAGGAAACTAATGACAATGATTCAATGTAATTAAATAGAAACCTCCATTGGGGTGAAAACAAAGCTTTATTAAATGTTAACACAGTTAAATCCCCCTCATACCCCATGAGTTGTATAGCATCAAATATAGCCTGATTAGGTAGAGAATCTATCCCATCAGCATCATCAAAAAGAAGGTCACTTCTTATGGATGCTTCAGAGATAGACACAGGCTTGCCAGCTACTTTGGTACAGTAAGTACCTTACATTGTTGATATTTTTGGACTTAGCAGACATCCAAACCTTGTTCAACAAAATGCGTTCGGGTTGAAACTACTTGACTTACAGTAGTGCAATGAAAAATAGAGCTTCGCACAAGAAACAACAATAACTCCATATAAGACTACTACAGTGTGCTTCAGCACAACTCTAAATAAGTGAGGCCATATTGTGCTGTAGGGCAGATTCAAAAACAGCCCATTGTGGTTGAAGTAGTGATCGTATGCCGGTGAGACAGAAGGACGAGTATTAGGCATTAGTATTGAAGAAAGTAAAATGAGAGGTTGATATTTAAAAGAACGTAAGTGAACTGTGGCAATTGAGGAATGTGGGTTTTAAATAGGTTTTGAGGACACCGTAAAATCAAGAGAAACCGTTTCAATTTACACTTTTTGTATCCTTGGCGGGATTTGTCTTCAACTCTGCTATAGCGGTTACTACATCTTTGGCCAAGCGGTGACTCTAGAACTATTTCACTGTCGGTACTATTGCAACTTTTATGCCAACCAAAGGCGAATGAACAAGTTGGGCAAACAACAATACTTCAATAGCTGTGCTGAAGCTCTTCCCAATGACGAGCTTGAAAACCCAATTAACTTCTTGAAACTCATCACTAATGTTTAAAAATTGCTTCTGTATACTGAACACTTCATAGCAAACTATACAACAAAGACATATGCCTCCCCTTAACTAATACAAGAGTCTGTGATGGATTGATGCAACCCAATAGTAACCACCCCAAACTGGAAACACTACTACAAGCATCAAATGCCCATGGTTAGAAAGATGCAGGCTACATTGTCATCATATGGATTTTAAGCGCGCCATGGATAATTTCTTTCTTCAAAAGACAACCCTTAGTGAATGTGGTGCCCTAATTGCCAATATGCTTTGGTTGTGGAGTGAGTATACAGTTGATTCTTTTACAAATGCAGAGATAGTACTTTCATTATCAATTAGTAGATTTTCTTGATGTTCATGGAAAAATCTGACATCCCATAATCTAACATATGAGATTTTGAATCCACAAAACTTTCCACAGCATTTTGCATGCAGCAACATTAATAATTGAGCGTCAGTTGTAGAAGTCGTCCACAATGGTCTGCTTTCTTGCATTGCGCAAGGAAATAAAAGTCTCCTGCCGGAAGGAAATTGAGCACAACCTTCACAATTGTGATTTCTTGTCAAAGATTTGCTCCACCATAATCACTATTCACGAAGGGAAGTATGAGCTCTCCATGGTCAAATGAGGACACGCTAGGTTACCAAAGTGCCATTGGGTTGGCCCTTTTAGAAACCTAACAAGATTCTCTTAGCACTACACTTGATGTGGAGGTTTATTGGCGTGATCTGCTAAAACCCTAGAATCTAAGCACTCGTACTAGCAAAGCAACTAATAAAGCAGTCAGGCAATGAGCGCAGTCCCCAGTACTATAGAAAGAACCAATCAAGGATCTATAAAAGATGTAACATCCACATCACAGATGCGGCCTTGTCCTCATCCTTGACTAAAGGCTTTGCGGTCTCAATTGGTGGTGTAGCTAGCAGTCGTTCTAAAGACACAGATCACGAAAATCAAACTCTTCAAGGATTTTCTGCAACATACTTATCCTGAATTATAAAGATACCATGCTTCTTGTCTGACTCTAAGCACGTTATGTAAATCCAAGGAAAGAAAGGTTAGCTCTCCTCAGATAGAAACTCATCTGAAATCTCCCTTCATTGAGTGAGCCTCAAAATACATCACACCAAAGGGCATTTCTTTGTAGAACCGAAATATGATATCATCCCACATAGACGACTTGTACTAATTCTGATATCATGTTTTGATTCCTCCATTAATGAAAAGAGTCTTGTCAATATTCCTCTTCTGTATCCATGTCTTCAACACGAATAGTAAATCAAACATCATCCATCACCCCTAGGGCTCCTGGGGAGCATTATTGGTGTTAACCCATGCGGAAGAGGCTTTCACAGTGACTTTGTAGACCTTCATAAGAGATATTTACGGATCTATAAACTGGTGTTGAGACACATAGACTTCACATCAATTTTCTGAGCATAAAAAGGAAAGAAATATTTTCACAGTCCACGCATTGAAGAGTCATATGAGCCCAGTAAGAGGCAAAGGTTGCTAAAAGATACCTAGAATCGGCTTCAATCCTTATGCCACAATGAGCAAACCAACCTCGATCGAGCGTCTATCCCTTCCTCTTGCCCTATGGTCCCTGGGCAACTAACCTTGCTTTATTTCTCTGACCACAAATGCCTCTCTCATCCTTCCTAATTTCTATAAACCCATTTTGAGATTCGAATTTCCATATTCCGCATACGCGGCAATCTATAAATCCAAGGAGCTGTTCTGAATTTAAACTGCAGCATTAGTCTTCCTGCATAGCATCAAACCCAACTTTCATCTTCACAACGATCTTCTTCAGTAGTACTTCATGGTATTATTTCTGAGAGACAAGAAACAAGCAAATAAAAACAGCTTGGAAGTCTTTATGATGATTCTACCTTTGCTATTTTGAATATAACTTACAAAAGCATGGCTCCAAAACCTTTTAGACACTTTACTTCTTGTTTGAACTGCTGATTGTGGATCTCCAAGAATGAGAGTTGAAGGATGAATAGAGCTTATCCTTGATGTGGGAATAGGACTAACATTCACAACAGTTTCTAAATTTGTGAAGTTAGCCGCTGCACCCTCATCATTATAAGAAGAATTTGTAAAAATACCATCAGTAGGATTTTGATAAATGTCCTCAAGTGCATGTATTTCTGAGTCATCTTGGTCAGAATTGGTTGGATCAGAGAAGGATAGTCCATCATAAGTACTGGTAGTACTAACTGGTGTGCTAACAGTATTAACTGTGTTAGTACTGCTAACAGTATTAACTGTGTTAGTACTGCAAGCTTTAGCAGCTCCTGCTTGGAGAAGCAAATTCTCAGTTTCTCGAGCAAACTCCTTCCTGAGAGCTTCAACTGCATCATTAGCATCCTTTTCTTGCCTCTCAAGTCTTTCAAGTTCATCCAAAAAGACTCGATCCTCCTTATCTACTGGCTTCTCGATCTGTTTTTAATTTAGGATGTTTTTAGGTTGCTTCACCTGTCATCCTTATGCTTTGATCCCTTGACTGTTGAAAGAATAAGGAAGACCATATAGGCAGTTACAAAGTAGTCCTGAGCCGAATTCATCCTCTTTTCAGAATCACCTGCATCATATATCTTGTATATATTCCTGCATTGGTGATTAATTACTTTTGGACCTGGCATGTTGTTATCTTTGATTTCTGATCTCACAGGTTGATAATTCATTGAATCAGTTAAATAATCAAGATCAAACAGCCAAGTTGGTCCTTTTTCCCTGCAACATTTGGTTATTATTCTAAAAGGTTATGTGCAGGTTATTCCTCAAACCCTCTTTGTTTTCTAATTGTATAACCCTAAAGCCTTGGCTTTGTAGAGAATATCCCAACTAAAAAACCCTTCATGCTGATTTCCCATCAAACTTTGCCCAGATTGTCAATGGTATTCCAGATGGTAACATGGCAGCCCAAAAAGGTCTTATGTAACTTATGATTGGTATTTTACCAGTTACAAGGTTCATAAGGGTGTCTTATTATGAAGTCTTGGTCACTAATACCCATTAAGAACAAACAAGGCAGAACTAACTGCTACAGCCCAAAAAGTGTTAGGTAAAAATGAATCTGCTATATGCATAGTCATAAGCAGCCTCAATAATGTCATGATTTCTTTATCTTTTCAGCAACTCTATTTTTGTTGTGGAGTTGTACAGTACTGTATCCCCTCTTTGATCCCTTTTGCCTCACATAGATTCAAATAAAATCCAAGTTTCGTTAAATTCTGTACCATTATCTACATCTAATTGTTTTTAAAAAACCTTTTGAATTATTGGTTTTCTATTTTGGGTCTCGAACAATGATAAAGTTTATGGTTTGGAGAGTATTATGAAGACATTTGATGCAATGGCTTTTTAATCAATTATGTGACAAGGGTAACCTTTTTGTTACGTACAAACAAGGATTACAAGTAGATCTCCAGCTGAGGCAATAGTCATATAAGAAAGGATGATGTTATTTCACTTAGATGATTTTCATTAATAATTACTATTTGAAGCCAACTGATTTCGTAATTCAAAGAGATGGTTAGCATACTTTCAGGGGAAACTTATTGTTAACATGTTTAACCATCTACATGTACCACTTGAGGGGAAGTGTTCACAAGTTTCTTATCTATAAATGACCCCTATTTAATGATTACAAAAAGGGGAAGAAGACTATATGGTTTGCAGCTTATTTTAAAGTGGTGACATGTATAAGAAGATCTTATTTCAAGAGGAAGCTTTGAAGATTGTTTCATACATGAAGATTGTTTTATAATATCAAATAGAGGAAGATTGTTGGGTTTTGAGATTTGATGATTACAAAACCACATATGAAGAAAAAAAGAAAGATGAAACAACAAGGACTTAATATGCAATATTTAGCTTTATATAAAAGCTAGGTTTTCTTATAAACCCTAGCCTCTCTAGTATATAAAGAGAGGTAGGGTGAATAGTTTTATTATCCATCATAGTTAGATCTCTCTAATGAGAGTCTAATAGTTAGCTTATTAGTTTTTGTAATAGTTAGTTATCTAGATAGCATAGTCGACTGATTAAAGTCGAATAGTTTATAGGTTATTAGTATGAATAAAGAAAACCTTGTGATAACATTGATGTTCTTATTTGTTATTCTGATGTGCTTTATATCATTCAATGTTATTATATCCTAGATGGGCAAAACAATCTATGAAGCCTACAATTAGGTTTCATCAGTACTTTGCAGCTTCTTGCACTTGAGCCATCCTATTCTTTTGAGTTTCAGATAGTTCTAACTCATCCTGCACTCTCTTTGCAATCAATGCATCCTGTCTTTGTTGTTCAGCTTTTCTTGCATTTTTAGCCTCCTCTTGAGCTTGCAGTCTTACTATTTCTACCAAACTAGCTTGCTCTTCTCTGATCGGTTTCTTTGTCCTTTTAGACTGAGATTTTTCTTCAAGCACTGCCTTTCCTTATCTTTGACCCTTCTTTGGAGAGGGAATTATGCTTTTATCACCATAATTAATTTTTTCAAAAGCAGTATTAACATCTGTGAAACTAGTATTAATTCCTTCACCTGTACTAACTTCATCAGCATCCAATTTCCTTCTCAATCCAGTC
Source organism: Tanacetum coccineum (assembly GCA_026074375.1). Lineage (NCBI taxonomy): Eukaryota > Viridiplantae > Streptophyta > Magnoliopsida > Asterales > Asteraceae > Tanacetum > Tanacetum coccineum. The sequence goes on from BQNB010115890.1 coordinate 19,229, forward strand.
TTAACTTTACTTGTGTAGGTCTTGGTTCTTTGAGTAAGGACTTTAGCTAGAGTTTCAGCTGCTTCTAATCCTTTAGGACTAATATCTGCCTCCCCTGAAGTTTTACCTTGTGTGGGAGTCTCAAACTCTTCAGATTTTTCCTTCATGGTAGACCTAACCATTTCATCCAAACCTTCCTCTTGTAAATTCCTCCCATGTTTAGAAGAATTTTCAGCATCCTCATCCTCTGAATCAATTAAAACCACATGTCTCCTTTTGAGGACAACTTCCATCTTCTTTACCTTCTTCACCATTTTCACAATTGCTTTTCTCATGGTCAACTTAGTCTGCTTTAGTTCTTTCTCCAAACAATCAACCTTTTTTATCAACTTAGGAACCAATTAAAGTAGGTCATCCACTGTCATAGGTCTTTCTTCTGCCATATGAGGGTGAGTAGGATCCTGAGATTGTGGAATTTCAGTTTCCTGTCTAGGTGAAAGTGGTTGGTGTTCAGATGATGGTTGCTCAAAGGTGTGCTCAATGGGTTCATTGTAAAGTTCAGGTGAAAGTGAGTTAGGGTGAGGTGTTGATTCAGCTACAGGTGTAGGTTCAGACTTAGTGGTTGCAGATATCACAGGTGGTGGAGATGAAGATGGTAATGGTTCAAAAGGTGATGGTTGAGTCACAACTTGATCTGCTTGTCCTGCCTTTACCAGCTATGTAGCCTTTGCTACCTCTAAAGGTAACAGATCCCCCTTTGTATTCTTCAAAATCATCCAGGTGATCTTTGTTACCAGTCATGTACGTTGAGCATCCACTATCAAATATACCTCTGTCCTCCATGTTCTTGACTGGATGATCCTGCACATGAAAAAGAGAAATTAGTTTCTCTTAGGGACCCAGGCCTTTTCAGGCTTGGGCCTGCCTTGTGGACCTTTAGCATTTATAGTTCGAACAAAATTGGATCCACTATTACAATTGGAGTTTGGTCTAGTGTTCCTCCAATTATAACCTGCTGAGGTCTTAACAACAGTGCCCCAATTTCCCTTTTCAGTATGAGAATAAGGCATTTTTGCTGTTTTTCTAACAATGGGTCTTCTCACAGGTGAATGTGATTTTGAAAAATTACTTCTTTAATTAAACTTATTCACCTGGGGTCTTATAAGACTAAAACTGTTTGAGTTACTGGTAGGTACTAGTTGTTTAGGTCTAAAAGTATTAACATTAGACCTGGCAGAATTAACATTTTGCCTAACAGAATTAACATTTTCCCTACCAGTATTAACATTAGGCCTAACAAAATTACTGTTTGGCCTAACAACATTGAGTTGTACTGGTCTAGGTACAAAGTGATTAGCATGATTAACCCTGTTTTCATTGTTCCATACTGGTTTTGCTAACCCATTACCAGTATTAAAAACCCTTTGTTTCTTAAGCTCAGCCCTTCTTGCCATTTTCTTTTCATAAAAGTCACAATCTCTGATCAAATGACTTAGGCTGCCACAAACAAAACACTTTTTCTTGATGAAAGAGTAACCTTCTCCTAGTTCTCTTTCCATCATTTCATTCCAATTCATTCTGTTAACTTTAGGTGTCTCTTGATTTTTCATTGGTTGCCTAGGAGTTTTTACGTGTGTTACACAACTAGGTTTAACTTCTTTTGGTTTTGGTTCAGACACGACTTTTTCATTAGTTGTAACAGACTTAGACTCAGACATCTCTTTTGGTACACTTATAATTTCTGATTCAAACTCAACAAAGTGCTCAGAGGTAGGGTTGAGCATACGGACCGTTCGATCGGACCGAACCGGACCGACCGGACCGGACCGAACGTATTTCGGTCCGGTCCTCGGTCTGGCGTTTTGGACGAATTCGGTCTTCGGTCCGGTCGGTCCGGTCTGGTCCAATCGGTCTTACCAATAAACCCGAACATTATGCCTTGTAGGACCGGACTAGACCGAAGACCGAACCGGACCGGGCCGACCCAGACCGGACCGTACCATTTCGGTCTGGTCCTCGGTCCGGCATTTTAGACCAATTCGGTCTCGGTCCAGTCCGGTCTTTGTCGGTCCGGTCCAGTTTTAGACCGATGCTCACCCCTACTCAGAGGTATTTCCAAAAGATCCTGCACTGTCATTTGATTGACTGGTAGAATACTCATTGAATTTGTCATCTGAGACATTAGTTTTATGCTTTTGAGGTCCCTTTTTACCATAAACATACAAAGATTCATCAATTTCCTGTTGTTGTTTAGGAGTATAGT
>BQNB010115891.1:0-21469 GCA_026074375.1 Tanacetum coccineum
TTCCCAAGAGCCATTTACATGCACAAGTACTCCTAAGAAAATCAAACTTCAAAACAGTCCCAATTCGGATTTGTTTGCACACTAAACATTTTGGACCTAAAACCATACTTAGACTCCAAATAAGAAGTTCTCCTTTGGGAGATTTCTAATAGACACATAGAACTAAAATCCTGTAGAAGGTCTAAGCTAAATTCAAATTTTAAGTGGGGGTTTTATATCTTGTAATCTGACCTAAATCTGACCCGTATTTACTGCTTTGACAACTTTTCTTGCAACCAACGTTTGACTGATTTCTCGACCTTAAAAACTTTCGAGGATAGATGTTCTAGAAACTAGACTCTATGAGCTACATCATAGGCACTGGAAACTTGACAAAATTTATTACCATCATTGAGATATCAGCCAAACAACACAGCCCTAAATTTTGCCCCAATCTAAATCAAATTCTAACCCGATCTAAACCCTAACGAATACACCCACATGATCCTAATTAAACCCTAATCATTATAACATGTTTATTATATCATTAATTACAGATGTTATGAAACCCTAATTATCCATCATAATAATTATTACATGTTTTTAATGATAATTAACTCAAAGGATTATAATTTATACCTTAAATCTTCGAATCTTGAACACAAAAATCACCAAACTTGAAAAAAAAATTCTTCTTCCTCCTTTGATTAAATTCGGCTGGGACAATTAAAAACAAGGGGGAGAAGGGTTTTTGGTATTTATAAGATTTACAAAAAGGTTTAGGATAGATATCTTTTACCAATTTTAATTAGAGTAAGATTAGATTTCCTTTTTTTTCCTTCCTTTCTTTTTGGCCGATTTCCCCTTTATATATATTTTTTTATTTTTTTATTTTATTTATTTATTAATTACATAATTATTTGCATTACTTTAAGTTTTTATAAAAACCTAAGCTTATTTGAGTATACCTTTTTGCGTAAACGCAATTTACTAGACTTTTAATATAAATAACTTTTCATTTTTATTTTAACCTAACTTTCCAAAAATAGAAATTCACATTTCATTCTTATTCTAACTACTAACACCTATTCATACCTAACATTACTAACACATAAATACGTATACGTATAATTACTTACACAATTAACGCGAAACCGCTTCAATCACCGAAATCATTTCCTTGTCACCAAAAGTGAACGAAATGAACTCCACAAAATCCAACACAAATCCAATCCCATTGAGACGATCACGCTCAATGGATTGATTATCCAATCTCACATATCCCACATAAACACATATAAACACATATTAGCACAAATAACACATAACCCATACATTGAAACATATACATAAGTCAACACTAACGGTTTGACTAACCTGCTTAAGTCATGGTTGTCACACTATCAACTTGGGTGTACCCACTGATAAATAGTATTAAAGAACTACATTTACAGTACGCACTAAAAATTAGCAATGTACATATTAATAGGAGACTAATGAAGTACTAAAAATGAGCAATGTACATATCAATTATAGATAATTTCTCGGAATCACTTTTTTGATTGATATGAATTAGTAGTTGACGGGTCTGTTGCTTAGATTTATGGCAAACTGTATAAATAGGGTGGTGGTTGATTTGATTTATGTCACACCCTGCCAAGGCCGAAACACGAGGCGTAACATCATGGATATCATCACAACACAATGGTGTCAACAATAGAGAATCATTAAATGTATAACTAAATATAAAAGACACAATGTGTCATGACAATACCAAGAAACAAAGAAATCGCACGGCGTCTTGCATTAATGAAAAGGGGTCTCATCAATACAAAGACATAAATGATTCACAAACCTAATAAAACCAAATAGCATTCAAAAGAATCTATGCAATAAACATAAAACAAACTCAGGAGCGAACTCCTAATGCATTCCTAGCGGTCTTTCTAGCCACTTCTCTTAGCCTTAATATCCTCATGATGCTCACCTGAAAATGATGCTTAAAAATGTCAACACAATGATTGGTGAGAGTCATAGGTTTAAGACACACAAATTAATGTTTTAAAATCCAAATACTTTGATTATCAAAACATTATAGCATAGCAGGACATTAAACGAACTATCATACAAGCTAACATGCAAACACACCAAACCATGTTGAGACGGTCATGCTCAACCTCACAAACAAGGGAACGGAACGTGTCCCACGATCCACAACAATGAGACGATCACGCTCACTATCAACAATCCACAGCAATGAGACGATCACGCTCACTACTAACAATCCATCAGTATCTTGAGACGGTCACGCTCAAGCACAACAAACAAGGGAACGGAACGTGTCCCATGATCCATATCACAATAGCAAGTAGCACATAACATACAATAGTCACGTATAGTCCATGCCTCATTTAAAACACATTATCACAGTAACTAAAACATTTAATATTCATAGCATCATTTTCACCCCAAGAAAACATATGAAAAAGGGGCTATGAAACTCACCTGATACTTAAGCAATTCCAAACTCCTTGCACAAAACTAAACAATCAAAACAAACACGTGTTACACGCGACCAAGCCAAATGCTTATGCCCATGTAACAATCATATGATGGATGTCTAAGGTGTTTAATTACCCTCATGGGTCACCACGACACCATGCCCAACCTTAACCAACATGTTTACACACTTTTCCAATGTTCAACAATTTACCCGAAAACGCAGAATTTTAATGTCACTTTACCATTTTCTAAACCACCCCTACTGACCTTTATAAATTTTACCAAAAATCACAGGTTCAATATCATGAGTTTACTATCTCCATGATTTTTCCACTAATTTATTTCCCCTCTTAAGTGCCCCAAATAAAATCAAACTTTTAACTACTCAGTTTCGGATCTGATCGCACACTAAAACGTTTGGACCTAAAAACCATACTTAGACTCCAAATCAGAAGCTCTCCTTTGGGGGATTTTTAATAGACACATAGAACTAAACTCCTGTAGGTTGGCTAATCCTAATTCAAATTTTAAGTGGGGGTTTTACACCTCGTAATCTGACCTAAATCTGACCCGAACTTACTGCTTTGACAACTTTTCTCGTAACCAACTTTTGAATGACTTCCCGACCTTAAAAACTTTCGAGGCTGGATGTTCTGGAAACTAGACTCTCTGAGCTACATCATAGACACCGGAAACTTGACAAAAGCTATTACCATCATCGAGATAACAGCCGAACAACACAGCCCTAAATTCTGCCCTAATCTAAATCAAGTTCTAACGCGATCTAAACCCTAACACTCGCATCAAACGAACCCTAATCAAACCCTAATCATTATAACATAATTATAACTCATTAATTACAGATTTAATGAAACCCTAATTATCCACCATATTAATTATTACATGATTAAAGATTAATAATTAACAAAGATTAATTAAAACTTACCTTAGAACTTGTTTTCTTCACAAAAGCAAAACCCTAATTTTTTTTCTCCTCTTTTTCTTCTTTGGTCGACCGATTCTCACAAGGGGGGGGTTTTTTTTATTAATTATTAATTAACAAATTATTATCATTACCTTAATTTTTTATAAAAACCTAAGCTAATTTGGGTAAACCTTTTTACATAAACGCAAGCCACTAAGTTTTTAAAATCAACTTTTCATTTCACCAACTCACTTTTTATTTTTAGAAAGTTCATTAAAACTCTTATATTTTACAAAACTCATGTCCTTCTCATAGGTCATACTTCCCACATTAACCCAACGCTTAGACATCCATATATTAATCAAAACAACTCACTCAAAATACCACTCATTCCGATTATCACTATAAGTGATCAAAAATGGAAATTCTCAATCATATACCTTATTCTAATCAAATATGAGATAAACACGCATCTCAAGTTGATTACTAATCACCCAAACAAACAACATAAGGCACAAAATTAGCACATACACAAATACCTTAGCCAACTCTAACGGATTGACTAACCTGCCCAAATCACGGGTGTCACAGTATCCCCTCCTTTAGGAAATCTCGTCCCGAGATTTAACTAGCCGATTCATCAATTCTTTCAACAAACAACTGATGATACTTAGACTTCATACAATCATCGGGCTCCCAAGTAAACTCAGGACCACGTTTAGAATTCCAACGAACTTTCACAAGCGATATCTTACTGCTAATAACTTTGCTTGCCCACACAAGGGTACGCATAGCAGCATAACCACTCCAAACGAAAAGAAACATCCAATTACCTGAACCTCGCCCGTCATCGAAGAAACTCGTCAAAATCCTTGAGTTATGTAACAACGTCATTTACAACCCGGCCTCACAACTCATCAAACAAGAACTGTCTTGAAACCGAGTTATAAATTGTTACAAAACTCAACGCGTTTGAAGAATCGGCTCGACTTCGAGTTTATTCAAATTATAACTTTAACCAACACTACATAAAAACATTTAAAGGCGTACTAAGGTCTATCAGTAACCTTTCGTACCTATCTTCAACTAATACTTCAAATGATCTTTTGTTCAATGAACAAGTGTGGATACTCAGTTTACTTTAAGTCCTAAAGACCTCGCCTCGAGCTTATATGGACCTTAACTATTACCCTCCAACTACATTTTAACCTCTTAACTTCACGGTCACTATTCTCTACAGGTTCCTCAACAAAACGAAGAGTTTTGTCAACCTTTATCTCATCCAAAAGCACATGCAGGCTAGCATCCGCCAAATATTTCTTTAGGTTTGACACATGAAACGTGTCATGTACCCCACTCAATTCCTCAGGCAATCTCAACCGATAAGCTACAGGACCGATCCTTTCAAGAATCTCAAATGGCCCTACATACCTCGGTGCTAGCTTACCCTTTTTCCCAAAATGAATTACACCTTTCCAAGGCGACACTTTCAATATTACTCAATCTCCAACCTCAAACTCTAACGGTTTGCGCCTATTATCAGCATAGCTCTTTTGACGATCCCTCGCCGCTTTGAGTTTCTCTTTTATCAACACAACTTTATTAGTCGTTTCTTGAACCAATTTAGGTCCAATCAACTACTTTCCCCAATCTCAGCCCATAAAACAGGCGTCACACACTTCCTTCCATACAAAGCTTCGAACGGAGCACACCGTATGCTCGAATGATAGCTATTATTGTAGGAAAACTCAGCCAATGGTAGATGAACGTCCCAACTACCAACAAAATCGATCACCCACGCCCTTATCGTATCCTCCAAGGTCTGAATCGTACACTCCCTTTATTCATCCTTTTGAGGATGATAAGCGTTACTCATATCCAATCGCGTCCCTAAAGCTTTTTGCACTGTTTGCCATCAACATGACGTAAACCGTTCCATATCGATCCGAAATAATCGACACAAGAACTCCATGTCGCGCGACTATTTCATCAATGTAGATCTTTGCCTATTTTTCCGTACTATAGTCTTCTCGTATTGCCAGAAAATGGGCTGACTTAGTCAGTCTATCGACTATCACCCATCTCACATCATAACCACTCCTCGTCCTAGGTAGCTTTGTTATAAAATCCATAGTCTTATTATCCCATTTCCACTCAGGTATCTCTGGCTGTTGCAGCAAACTCGAAGGTCTTTGGTGCTCAGCCTTTACCTTTGAACACGTTAAACATTTACTAACATAAGTAGCAATATCTCTCTTCATTCCCGGCCACCAGTACATACCTCGAAGATCATAGTACATCTTATCCGCTCCAGGATGCACAGAGTACTTAGACTTGTGAGCTTCATCCATGATCATCGTTCTCACACCTCCTACTAATGGAACCCATATACGGTCCATGAAGTACAAACTCCCGTCCTCCTTCTTTTCCATCTGTTGATCTAAACCATGTAGGCTTTCTGCGAGTACGTTCTCTTGCTTGAACGCCTCACTCTGGGCCGCTCGTATCATTTCTCTCATTCCAGTCTGAATAGTCATAGCCATCGCTCTTACACGTCTAGGATTTTGTGATCCGTGTAGATAACACTCTTAGTACCGTCCAAATAATACCTCCAAGTCTTAAGAGCAAACACAACCGCTCCCAACTCTAAGTCGTGCGTCGTATAATTCTTCTCATGGATTTTTAGCTGTCTTGATGCATAGGCAATTACTTTGCCTCTTTGCATGAGTACACATCCTAACCCTTGATTTGACGCGTAACAGTAACCCACAAAATCTTCAATTCCATCAGGCAACGACAATATTGGATCATTACACAAACTTTTCTTCAAGGTTTGAAAAGCCTTCTCTTGCTTCTCGCCCCACTCATACTTCTGATTCTTCCGAGTCAACGAAGTAAGGGGGTTTAGCAATCTTTGAGATGTTCTCGATAAAACGTCAGTAGTAACCAGCTAAACCTAAGAATGATCGTACTTCAGACGGTATCGTAGGAGCTTTCCGATTCTTCACTGCTTCAATCTTACTTGGGTCCACGTGAATTCCATTAGGATTGACCACGTGACCAAAGAAATACATTTCCTTCAACCAAATCTCACACTTAAAGAACTTCACATACAACCTCTCCTTCCTCAACAACTCCTATCCCAACTTCAAATGATCCTCATTATCTTCCTTCGACTTCGAACATACCAGAATATCGTCAATGGACACCCTAACAAACTCCTCCAAATACGGCTTGCACACCCGGTTTATTAAAACCGCTGGTGTATTGGTTAATCCCAAAAGGCATAACCGTAGCCTCAAAGTGTCCATACCGCGTCTTCACTGCGGTTCTTGGAATACCTTCTTCATGCTCACACATCCGATGATAACCAAATCGAAGATCTATCCTTAAGAAATGACGCGAACTTTGTAACCGGTCGAAGAAGTCGTCGATTCTGGGGAGGGTTTAACGGTTCTTCATGGTCAACTCATTTAATTCCCGATAATCTATGCACATTCGAATGAACCATCCTTCTTCTCGACGAACAATGCAGGTACTCCCCACAAAGAGTGACTTGTTCAAATTAGACGTATATCAAACGAGTTTAAAGGATTACGAATTATCGATTAAGGTAGCAAACGAATTTCGAATCAAAGACTAGAAGATATCTAAGGGATTTCGCCAACGAGAGTAGACACGGATCGAACGTCATGAGAATCCTTACAAAGAAAGGATAGAACAAATGTTCTGATAGAACATACAAATGAAAGAATCCACAACCATACCACGACTAAAGACACACTTAACGAATAACAATACATATCAAGATCGATAAACGAGAAATATATAGAGTTCTTAATCCAATAATCGACTTTATCCGAAAGAACCAACTAAACACCGTTTTCATATGAAATACTTTAAACATATTACGCATTTAAAAAATATACAAGTCATTTTATATAAGAAATCCTTTCAGATATTTTAAGTCACCTTAAGTAAAAATTTGGTAAGACATTTTATTCATAAAGATTATATTATAAACGCTTTTTGACAGTAAACTGATATTACCTTGAATTTATGAAATCATTATAGACACAGTTCTTGTTTTATTTTATAAAAGTTTGAGAGACAACTTATAAAAATAGTATCACCATAAACTTACCAAAAACAATCCTCCTAAACGTCTTTAAAGTTATTTCAAAAAGAATTTTCACACTTCATTATCACCATAAAAGTAATAGCTCCAACAATTGTCATCGTAGTGCCAAAAGGGATTGTAAAATACTGTAAGGACTCTAACACAAATCTAATGTTTGGAAGGGAAGGAAAATATAGGGAAACACATATACCAAAATAACAGTCAAATGAACACATACAAGTGGACATTCACGCAAAGATATTGCAAACCAAGCGAAGAACGTAAAGACTCATCCGTACTAACGATCGAAAGACAATCATAAGAAAGCATCGATACTAACATGTCGCAAACATGTAACGAAATTCAAATGATGTATAAAGAAGGGATTAAATATCTGTACTAACTTATCACGAACCAACAACGCTCAAAAGAAAAATCCAATATTCATATGAGAAATCAATACAAGGAATCACCAACGAAAAGTACCTGTCTCCAAAGGAAAACAGATCTGGATAACCAATATTTATCGCGACGCCGAATAGGAGAAAGAATAGGACATCCGTACCAACATGGTAAAATCAAGGGATGCTAAACTTAAAATTAAGTATCCAAACAAAATTTCAAGCAACCGAACCAACTTATGAATCACAACAATAGTACCAATGGTATCCAAAATATCCGCAAACGATAGATGAAAGGGAACCTTACTATCTACACAACTCGGCCCAATAAAATCGCCTATCTGGTTAAGAGAAAAATTCCCTAACCATACAACCATCCTCAACGGGAATGCACATAACATTTACACTACCATCCACATAACCATTTAACAAACAAGCATCAATTAATGCAATCATGGTCACAAGTCCACGTGTGTGATGCCATTATGTTAGGATCTAGAACTAGATAGATCTTCTAGCCTTCGTGGTTGTATAGTACTTATGTAATCACAAGTTTAATGATAAGCACATATATCCACATAGCCCATATAATACATCCAAATGATAACTCCAAACATAATGACCTACAAAACGACATTTATATAAAGAAAGAAATAAAAATAATACGACAGCCTCATATTTGCCTCACAATACGAAATATCCGAAAGAAACTCATCGATAATAGACTGCGTCATGATTAGAAGACGAAATAAAACTTATGTTGGGCCTCGCTTGGGTTTGACTTTGCTTTCGCAAGAGTCACCCGACTCCGCGGGTCCAGGCCTACTACGAGCGTCCGACAGGAGAACTGAGCCGGCCTCCTTCCGCGACCCTTCTAACTACTCTTCCTCCTTTGGTTCCTCGAGAGACTCTTCCTCAATTGGCTTCTCTTCCGAATCATATGCTACCGAGTAGTTCGTAGGTCGAAATAAAAACTAAGAAAGCAGGGAGAAAACAATAATGTCCTAAATAGCTACCTACATAGATCTATTTTTGCAGCTATAAGAAGGACTCCTAGGTTATAGTCTAGGCCAACCCACCTACTTCTCTATAACCAAAGGCTCTGATACCAATTTGTTACACCCCGCCAAGGTGGAAAACACGTGGCGTTAAACCATCATGGATATATCACAACCACAATGGGCGTCAATCAATAAGAGAATCACTAAATGCATACTAAATATAAAAGTTACAATGTTGTCATGACAAATATCGAAAAACAAAGAATCGCCGGCGTCTTGCATTAATGAAAAAGGGTTCTCATCAATACAAAGACATAATATGATTCCCTGAACTAATAAAACCAAATGCATTCAAAGATCAATGCATAAACATATAAACAAACTCAGGACGCGAATCTAATGCATTCCTTGCTGTCTTTCTAGCAACTTCTCTTAGCCTTAATATCCTTATGATGCTCACCTGAAAATGATGCTTAAAAACGTCAACACAATGGTTGGTGAGAGTCATATGTTTAAGACACACAAATCAATCTTTTAAAATCCAATTACTGTGATTATCAAAACATTATAGCATAGCAGGACATTAAACGAACTATCATACAAGCTAACATGCAAACACACTAAACCATGTTAAGACGGTCACACTCAACCTCACAAATAAGGGAACGGAACGTGTCCCACGATCCATAACAATGAGACGATCATGCTTATTATCAACAATCCACAGCAATGTGAGACGGAGCTACGCTCACTACTAACTATCCATCAGTATATTGAGACGACACGCTCAAGCACAAAACTCAAAACAAGGGAATGGTCGTTGTCCCACGATCAATATCACTATATCAAGTGCAAATTAACATACAAAATAGTCACGTATAGTCCATGCCTTAATTAAATCACATTTATCACATTAACTAAAACTTTTAATACTCATAGATTCATTTTCACCCCAAGAAAAATATGAACAAAGGGGCTATGAACTACCTGATACTTAAGCAATTCCAAACTCCTTGCACAAAACTAAACAATCAAAACAAACACGTGTTACACGCGACTAAGCCAAAAGCTTACGCCGATGTAACAATCATATGATGGATATCTAAGGTGTTTAATTACCTTCATGGGTCACCACGACACCATGTCCAACCTTAACCAACATGTTTACACACTCGCAAAATTTTGACATCACTTTACCATTTTCTAAACCACCACTACTGACCTTTATAAATTTTACCAAAAATCACAGGTTCAATATCATGAGTTTACTATCTCCTTGATTTTTCCACTAATTTATTTCCCCACTTAAGTACCCTAAAAAAATTAAACTTTTAACTACTTAGTTTCGGATATAAACGAACACTAAAAAGTTTGGACCTAAAAAACCCATACTTAGACTCCAAATCAGATGCTCTCTTTGGGGGATTTTTAATAGGGACACATAGAACTAAAATCTGTAGGTTGGCTTTAATTCTAATTTCAATTTAAGTAGGTGTTTTACACCTCTTAATCGAACTTAATCTGACTCGAAACTTACTGCTTTGACACCTTTTCTGTACCAGCTTTTTTTAAATGACTTCCCGACCATAAACACTTACGAGCCGGGATGTTATGGAAAAATTGAATTTCTGAGCTACTCATAAACACGATAAACTTGACAAATAGCTAATTACCATCATCGAGATAACAGTTCCGAACAACAGACCTTCAATTTCTGCCCCCTAACCTAAATCATGTGCTAACGCGATTAAACCCTAACATCGCAATGCAACGCAACCTATTCTAACCTAATCATCTATGACATAATTATAACTCATTTAATTACAGATTTAAGTGATAACCCTAATTATCCACCAAAATTAAATTATTACATAATTTCAAAGATTAATAATTAAAACAAAAGATTAATAAAAAAAATTACCTTATGAACTTGTTTTCTTTCCCAAAAGCAAAACCTAATTTTTTTCTCCTCTTTTTCTTTCTTTGGTCGACCGAATCTTACAAGCGCGGGGGGGGGGGGGGAGGGAGGGGGGAAATAAAATTCGTTGTAAGGTCCTTTATTTTTATATATTTGTGATAAATATTTTCCTAATTAGAGTCTAATTAAATTGGGCTTTTGTTCTTTCTTTTTAAACCCAAAACGGCCGAACCCTTTATATATATATATATATATATATATAATATATATTATATATATATTATATTATATATAATTTAATTATTAATTAACTAATTTATTATCATTTCTTACTTTTTCATAAAAATCTAAGCTTATTGGGTAAACCTTGTTACATAATACGCAAGGGTCACTAACTTTCTTAAAATCAACTTGTCATTTCACCAACACACTTCTATTTTTAGAAAGTTCATTTAAAACTCTTTATATTTTACAAAAACTCATGTCCCTTTCATTAGGGTCCTATTCCCACATATAACCAAGCTTAGACATCCATATATTAATCCAAAACAACTCATCTAAATTACCACTCAGTCCATTATCACTATAGGGATCAAAATGGAATTCTCAATCGTATACCTCATTCTAATCAAATATGAGATGAACACGCATCTCAAGTTGATTACTATTCACCCAAACAAACAACATAAGGCACAAAATAAGCACATATACAAATACCTTAGCCAACTCTAACGGATTGACTAGCCTGCCCAAATCACGGGTGTCACAATTTATTGCTTGAAAAATACAATTTCAGTTGTGTTGTGGAGATAACCGTGATTTTAGGCGTGAACAACACATACCTTGCTGAAATAAATAATGATGGATGTTTTTTTCGCAATGGACAAACAACGAATGGTGGATACCTGGGAAATCAAAACATAAAACAACCATCATAAATCATGATTTAAATGATTAAAAAGTAATTGAAACTTGAATTACAAATCTAACATACCTGATTATGGATTAAAGATTCACTTTGATGATAAGAATCCTAACAATTTCAATAAACATATTACCTTTCGTGAACCATCAGTATAAACGTACGTCATGAATTTCAAATTGAATGGATCATATAAATTTCGAATGAGAAAATATATATTGGTTAAGAAAAGCTATTTTTTACCTTCAATCCGATAGTGTATCATCATCTACTGAGATGTAACACCGTGTTTTGATCATCTTCAATAAACACTGTGTCATCTGCTGTAAATGATCCTGCAAGATCAAAACAAAAGCAAAATCAAAAACAAAAGAATATCTACTGGAAGCAAAAATTCATAAAAGAATGAGAAAATTTATTCTTGTATGTGAAATGTTAAACTTGAATTGGTATTGATTGTATGGTATCGTGATAATTGATATGTTTTCGTTACTGATTGATCTAGGTGGCTTGTTAAATGCATATGTGGCATAAGTAGTTGCATAGGTGGCTTAGTAAATGCTTAAGTGGCATAAATAGTTGCATAGGTGGAATTCATGAATGTCTATGTGGCATAATTAGTTGCATAGGTGAAGTTTCTTGAATGATGATGTGGCGCTTATATTGCATAGGTGGCATTCATATATCCACTTATATATAATGTAAGATATATATACTTAAGATAAAATGAGAATAAATGCTAAAATAGGAAGAGTAAGAAGTAATATTAATCAATCACTTATTTACATTATGGAGGGGTATTTTTGTATCAATAGGATTAACAGATGCATGAAGTATATGAAGATGTTTAGGCACGTCAATCGTATAAACCTACTCGTTCTTAATATGGAATTCAAAGTTGGATCGGTGTTTATTAAGTAAAAAAGATGCATGAACTGTAATGTATAAAAACCAAGCATAGAAGTTAAAACATTTTGTATGATATTTTTGGCTAAAAAAGTAACTATGCATCTATATAGTTAGATGCATCAAATTTCATTCAATTAACAAGTTGCACCAGTCACGAAATTTCAATATAGATATGGGCTTTATACAAATTAGATGCACTAGTGACGTTAAAATATGTTAGAGATTAATAAACAATTAAAGGCCATGAAAATTCCAGCGGATCTGATGAGAAATTAATGGGAATTAGAGAGGTTTACAAAATTACCCTTATTGGCTTTAAAAAGTGGGAATCATATGTTTGTTAATTACTATTTTGCCATTAGTTCATCTTAACCCTTGATGCAAGATCTAATGGATGAAATTACTTTTTATTCTTCATATTTTAACTAATATTCTCACCGGATGATTCTTTCTCTTCTCTCTTCTCTTCTCTTCTTCTACTCTTTTTTTCTTTATTTTATATATTTTCTATATATTATTTATTTATATAGTGGGATATTCAAGCTAGAACCTGTTTTTATGTACAAGAAACTTACAGAACCAGTTTTACACCATTGGATGAGTTGATCAATGGTTAAAGTTAAAGGTGGCAATTTTGTAAATAATTGAAAAGGAATAAATATCTGATAAAAGTGATAAGGGTATTTTAGTCATTGTAAAAAATGAAAACTGTCAATTTATTTATGAACAATACGTGATTTTATGAGGACAGTTATATGCATCTCTTTCTCTCTCAAACAAAAACCTAGCCCCCTTTTCTATCAATATATTTTCCAACACCACGAGTAGCCTCCATCAGTGGTTGTATCTCTCTTTCCCTAAAAGCAAAAAACTAGCCGCCTACTCTATCAACCATACGAGTTAGGCGTCGGTAATACTTATTACCGACGTGGATAAAACGACGAGACTTTCGCAAAATCATCCAGTTCTGCGGTGGTTACAAAGTAGATCAAAGGTGTGTGTTGATTCTATCACCAAATTAATGCTATATCTTATGTGTCACATGATCCATTTTTTCTAAAATAAAAAAGTTGCATTACGTTATATAATATGAATCGGCAAAACTTGTACTTTAGTAGCTTTGACTAAATTCAACTGATTTATCCTTTTTGACAAGATTCATTGGGTTTTGTTGTTTTATTTTTAATATATGAGTGGATGATTATATTAATTTATTACACATACGAATGACTTTGATTTGCTTTTTTTATAAAGTAAAACTTAACATGTACCCATATTTCAATTCCTACGTAATCATCTCAATATATCGATTAACTAATTGTAATTATACTTGGATGTAGAACCTCGATATCAAATTTCAGTTACGACATTAGAACTACATGTTTTTTCGATACTTGGAAGTAAAAAAATGTCTACAGGAAGCTACAATCATGGAAGATATTCTTATAGATATGCTTTAATTTTCAAGAATATAATTGTATACTTTCTTTGCAGGTAATTGCTTTATACATGAGTAGTACCTTTAATATGCTAACTATTTTATTTTTTACTTTCTGTTACGAACCAGGAAATTATGAAGTTTTTTGTGATCATCGCAAATATACTCTTTTTGAAAGGCGTGCACATATATTCTAATGATTGTGACAAGAAAGCGCAACGTGCATATATGTTCTTGGAAGGGTTACTTATATGTTCTAACAGATTTGATGAGAAAGTGAAGCGTGCACATATGTTCTTGGAAATGTTACTTATATGTTCTAACGAATTTGATGAGAAAGCGAAGCGTGCACATATGATTTTGAATGACGTGCTCATTTGTATTGTTTTTAACAAGATACATTTGTATTTCAGTTGTATTTTATTTTATATCAATTTTTGTGTATACTCTTTATATTTGGTTTGTTATAAAGTTAAAGGTTACATGTATATGTTTATGCTTTTTTGTTATAAATTTTAAAGATTAAAGAATGTACACTAGTAATATATGTGAAATTATCATTTTTAGCAAAAAGTCTACGATAAAAACATATGAAATTTACAATATTAAAAAAAAAACACATATGCATTTTTTTTATAGAAAACATGTATGCTAAAAAAATATAAAATAAAGAAAAGTTTGATTATTTTAATTCCGAAAATTAAGGAATTAAAAAAAAAACGATTAATTAAAAATTAAAAAATCCAAAAAAGTACAAAAGACTATTTCCTTTATACCCATTAGAATATACAAAATAAAACTATAATAACAAAAAAATTTAATATAGTATCAGACTGATAAATAAAATTCATAAGAATAAATATACAAGAAAATCTATAAAATGATATAAATACACAAATGTAAATATACCTAAGTAATATAAAACATAATGAAATATGTATACATAAATAACTATACAAACTGAATATAAACACTAAAATTCAAAAAAAGTCAAAATGTATTTTTCCTTTTATACCCTTTTGAATTTATAAAATATATCTAGTATAACTAATATATGTATATATACATATGTATATATATACATATGTATATATATACATATGTATATATATATATATATATATATATACATAATATACATACATACATATATAGAAGTGCATGAAATTTTGTTGCCGTCGTCAAGCGGTGACCTATGCAATCACATCCAATGTTTTGTAACCCGGTTAGTTGAACCACCGGACCAATAACCATCCGATTCAGCATGTGTTAAAAGATAAAAAAAGAATGATGTAAGAAAAGATAATCTCATGAGGCATGTTAGCTATGTAAATGAGCCATACGCTTTCTAATCTTGTTAGATAACGATTGATTGCGCTTTCGGTTTCTTGTACATCGGTGTGGAGTAACATGATGCAGTGAGGCGATTGAAAATGGGGTTTATAAGTGAGACGATTGAAAACAAGGTCATGTAAGCTTTTCTGTTTTGTTCAATACATGGGGAAGGAGAAAAGAGAAGAAACATTGTTTGAGGTGATAAGTAATATTATTTGTGTCTCAAAATAAGTGTTAAGTTTGATTTTTTGCAGTCTTTTTTGTTTAACTTTGATCTTAATTTTTTTTCATGTTATATAATACTTGATGAAAATTGTACAAATGAAAAATAAATATAAAATCCAATTCATTCATATATTTTGCATCAAGTATTACATAACACAGAAAAAATATACCATTCTAAAAAAACACAAAAAACAAATAATTAAGGTTAAAGTTGAACAATAAAAAATGCAAATACTTAAAATGGACTTTTTTGGGATGAAAAAAGTAACGATGAGTCAAACAAGTCTTAAGTGTGATGGGTGTGGACATGAAACATGAGCGGGAAAGAAGCTTTCCCGAACGGGAAAAGTACTTTTTTGACACCTTACTTTTTGGGAAAATGGAATCTTTTGTTTTTTCGGGACTCTACTCCCGTTTGTTTTTCAAGAGAGAGAACATGCTTTAGAAGAAAGAGAATATTTCTGATTGGTTATTATGTGAGTGGAAGGAGAGATAATTTTTATTTTATTATATTATAGTGGGTATTTATGTTTTGGATATATTTTTCAAATAATAAAAAATAGAAAAAAATTAATAGATGATAGAGAATGTGCTACAGAGGTTGAAGGAAAGTTGAAGGAAAATATTTTAAAGAGAGAAAAAGCTGATGTGGAGCTGATGTGGCGAAGGAAAGCCTCTTACCACACCCTCCACCCTAATATAATATGATGGCTCGTATAACAAGTAATGTAGTTTGTATACTAGTAGTAGTACCCACTGTTTTATTTTTCATTATTGTCCTTGTTGCGTGTCAAAATACGAAGTACAATATATATTGGGAGATGATTTGCACACTCCTCTAATTGATTGATACACTCAAAAGTATTGCGTGTTGATATTTATACGCTTATATCATCTCTACTCATGTTCACCACCACAAGGTATAAATGTCAACATACTATACTTTTAAGTGTGCCAATCAATTAAAGAAGTGTGCAAATCACCTCCCATATATATTGGTTTAATAATATAGTGTACTTCTTGTTATAAATTAGAAGGGTGGCCCACTTACAACCAATACTCCCTCAACTCCCTTAGAGCTTACGGTACAGGAGGTTTTTTTGGCGTTTTGGCATGAAAACGCCTCACGAAAACGCCTCACGAAAACGCGAGGACCACGACAGAGTTGGTGTTTTCGGGTCTCGCGCCGGTATTACCAGCCGAGATGGTCGTGCGAAAACACCACACGAAAACGCGAGACTGCACCGTGTCTCTCGTTTTCGTGTTTGGCGTTTTCATGCATTAATTTTTTTTTAAATTTGAATAAAATGTAACGGATAGAAAATTTGAATTAAATTTTTTAATGTATTATTTATTAATTAAATGTATTTATTATTTTAAAAATATATATTATTGTTGAAAAAAGAAATAAAAAAAGGTGGGGTCACTATAACACCAGAAATGTTGGTGTTAACCACGAAGCCTGTTTTTGATGTTTTCGTGTATTTTGGTGTTATGGGAAAAATTGGCGATGTGGCACCACTTTTGCACGACGGCTCTACTGTACCTGGAGCTCTTAGGCAGGATGGAGTAAGGGAAAACTCACCAAAAGAAGGACAAGTTATCATGGTGAGTACTACGCTGGTGGTAGAAACTCACGTTCAGCTTGCATGTATAGAGGTGAACCACTCACCTTCGGTGAGTGGTAATGTAACACCCCCCAAAAATGCGTCGTAGCGGAAATATGTCCGGGAGTGTTACTTCATAATACAACAACACAAGATACAAGAGAACGACCTCTAAATGTGTCGTTTGAAAAGTAATCTCGTTGATTTTCTTGAAATTGATATAACATTTGTCCCATAATAGCATCACAATGAAAAGCTTGAAACCAATACAACGAGATTTGATCATTTGTATGTAAGTAGAAATCCATGAATGAAATCTTATCAATTTAGACTCTAATGCACATCAAGTAAACCAATCATCTAATTCAACTGAGAAAAACATGCTTGAAAATGTCAACATAAAGTTGGTGAGTTCATAAATTTTTGTATATATAAATGTTGAAATCAAAAGAGTATAGTGTCTATTGCTTCACCACAGTATAATGAAAAATATTTAGTAATTAGTAATGTTCAACAAAGTAGTGTGGACCACAAGATTTCCAAAATGTATGTGACTACTATAACAGATACAGTATCACATAAAATGGATCTACTGTTGCGCTAAGCTCATGACACTAAAGCCAACGAAGCTAATTTGTGTAGCATATAATATGCCAAGTGTATTCTGCCCTACCGGTGTCTGACCAAGACACCCAATGAGATTTGACATGATATATGTCCGTTTATCGGGAGCCCCGTAGGTAGTGAGCGCTACTCACCCGGATAGGGATAATTAGTCATAATAGATCTATTTATAGCATTCACGCTTACTAAGACCAATCCAATTGGTTATACCATAATTAACGGTTCATGATAGTTTCGGGCAAGAGAGTGGTCTAATCGCTAATTAGGCAACACATAAACAGGAGATGGTAACCGAAAACACTTGTGTCCAATGAAGAAATAACCATTGTATTCATAAACAGCTTTAAATACTTAAATCCATAAGTAGAAAGAGTGTGATACCAATCAAGTAACCGAGTTTGTAAATAAGTATAAGTATGAGTATGTAAACAAGTATGTAAACAAGTTGTAATGAGCATGTATTCTCCCTCGAGATTGGTAAATTAATTATAAAACAAGTGAAAGAGGGGCTATAAACTCACCTCGATGTTGTAGAACGGTTGGCAGAAGTGCACATATTAAGCACGACACAAAACGGAAATCGGAACGGCTCGACCAAGAAGTTGCGTTTATCTTAACAGCTATGACCCACTAGCCTAGGATAATAAATTGGGGTTTTCTGATGGATGATTACATCAACAAGACATGTTGATCAGGATTTTGATTTCAAGTTGTAATGGTTTGGTGGTTGGTTAAATAAGATAAATTGAAAAGTAAACGCAAAGTATGTAATCTACACAAACCAACAAATGGAAAACCGGAACACGGGAACGCTCGAACGGCTCGAGAAGCCAAGGGAAGTACTGGGCTTGTTTGCGGGCTGCGGTTTACTCTTAAAAAAAAAAAAAAAAAAATACAAATTCTCAACAAAAATACAACACTCGAAGACACCAAATCAGGACCTCCACAACTCACCTCACCATCAATCCACAACCACATAACCAAAAATGAACCCCTCAAAATGTCACACCCCCCTCACCACAAATCACCATCCATCTTCACACCTCAACACTCGAAACACACCCAGACTCGACTTCAACTGTCTCCATCACCTCACTCAATCACCACCCTACTACCCAACCACTAACTACCAACCACACCCATCGCAGACCCCACACTAATTGCCCTCTCCCCAACCACCCAACCCTTAACTTACCCCCTCAATTACCGTAACAGATAATATTTAGGTATTCGATGGAATCAAGGTCCTCACCTCAACAGAATCAAAAGTCACTCAAATTACCAAAACCATCCAAACCACACCAGAAAAAACGCCCGACATAGAACTTCACCACAGTCTCTCCACCACCCAAACGACCCAAAACACACAAAAACGTAACCCAAACAAAGCACAAACACTTTTTGTAAAAGACTTTAGATACATTCACAAGATGTAATAGTCCTCTTGCGGCCTCGGTTGGTTTGCCAAATTAAAAAAATAAAGTTCTACAAAGTAAACAAGAAAAAAAAAAGCCAAGGTATGAGAATATAATAATCACTTGCATTAAATTTACATATGGGCAAAATGAACGAGTATAAAATTCATAATGTGAATATATACACAAAAAGAAACAAACAAAACCAATTAAAATACAAAAAACATCTCCCTCGCGAAGAGGTATAATATAAGCCTACTTAGCTAGTTACTCCTTATAACCCAACCCCAACAACCACACAAAAGCGCGTGACTCTCTGCTGAGAGTATCGGCGCTCTCGTAGCGCTGTATCTGCAAAATAAGAGTTGGATAAAATGGTCTCTTGACGATAGCGCGCTACACACATGATACGTGACAAACCCCTACTATCGCTCCCCCTACCAAAACCACCACATTACACTACGGCCTCTATTTATCAATATATCATGTATTGAACATGTTACACATATCAAACATAAAATACACTACACATCATACACCACTATTGAAAAAAACAGACTAAACAATAAAATTATCCATTGACGAAATAGAGCGCTACGTCGATGGAATTGTCTGGGAAACAGAACTACCTCAGAATAAATATTTAAATCTATTAATACCATTTAAATAAATAGTAATAACGAAACAACATCCGTTAAACTCCTCAACATCTTGAGATTCCACACTAGACCAAATGAGCGATTAAGGGAGGAATTTATAGAGAGAGCTATCTGCTATGTTAATTTATTGAGCACCTCTGAATGTAGTTGTGGTTTTTTGTTTGTGGGTTTTGGATGGTTTGGAAGGGAAAAAATAGGTGTGGTTTAATTTTGTGGGGGGTGGGGTTTTGTGTAGGGGAGTAGAGGGTTGGGATGTGGAGGGAGAGATAGGATTGTTGTTTTGAGGTTTTGGGTGTGTTAGAGGAGGGTGTGAGGGAGTTATGTTGGTTGTGTTGTTTTAGTTGTTGTTTTGGGTGTTTTGGGATTTGTTAAGTGAGGTTTTTAGTGAGTGGGGTAATTTTAATTTGTTGGGGAAATAGGTTGATTGAATGGGGATTTGTTTTAATATATATTTAACTAGACAAAATAATTACCAAAGGTAAGCAAAACCAAACACACTGATTGTTGTACCAAATGCCCTTGTTGGCTGTTAAACCCAGAACCAAACGCCCCCTTTTGACTCTAAACACAGAAACAAACACCCTATTTGGGTGGTTAGTCACGAAACCGAAAATAATAAATAATCGCTTTTATTTAACCAATAAACCACCATTAAATCTGATTTTTAATTTACTAAAACTCGTAATATTTTTATTATTCGATTTTAAAATCAAACACGCCCTAATGGCCGCTGCTAACACCAAACGTACCATGCTCGCTGAAAAACAAAACGCACCCTATGCTGCTAATAAGAACAACCAAACGCACCATTCAGTGCTACCATAAAACCCAACGCACCATGTTGGTGCTAACCCAAAACCCAACGCACCCTTCGGTGTTGCTTTAAAAACCAAACGCACCCTTCTCGCTGATAAAAACCAAACACACCCTACTCGCTGTTACAAACCAAACGCACCCTACTCGCTGTTACACAGCGAAACAAACACCCTTATTAGGCCTGCTTGTTAAACCAAACGCACTCTAGTGGTCCATGGCTGCAACCCAAACGTACCCTTGCCGCGGTTGTACCAAACGCACCCTTAGGGGTGGTTGTACAGCGAACCCAACTCACCCTTGGGTGGTGGTTGCTGGGATGACGATGATGGCGAGATGATGGCTGAGGTAGAGGTGGTGTTGAGGTGGTGAAGTGGAGGCGGCGAGGGTGGTCGTGGTGGTGAGACAGTCGTGGTGGTGGCGTGGTTGAGATGGCCACGATGGTGGTGATGGTTATGGTGGTAAAGGGTTGTGGAGGTGGTGATATGGTGGTGATGCTGTCGAGATGATGATGAATGTGGTGTTGTGGCAGAGCTGATGATGGTGTCGGTGGAGATGGCATGGTGAGGATAATGGCGGTGGTGGCTGCCAATAATAGTGGCAGCGATGGTGAGATGTATGCGGTGGATGTGGTGACGAGGAGGTGGTAGCTTGGTGTTTACCGCTGCTGCTGGCG
>BQNB010115892.1:0-21468 GCA_026074375.1 Tanacetum coccineum
TCCGCAACAACTAATTATCGTTCATTCTGATTTAACTCGATACATATTAATCTCCGGATCCAACCCAAAAGCGAAGATGTGTATGATTCCCTATTCTTAAAGAGATAACAACTATATTCTATGGGCAACATTTTGACGTCGTTGGTTTTATTTAAAAATATTTTAATTTGATAAAACACAAACTAAATTTGCAATGGAAGAAATTTGTCTATATTAAAAATCGTCCCAAGATACAGAACATCATGCTTCAAATCTATTTGTTGGAAGATTAGCGAATTTTTATCTTTGCTAAAATCCTTGGAAGTTGTAGAACCTAATCACCCATGTATAAATCAAGTGTTTTGAATCATAAAACCACAAATCTACTATTGTGTTTGTAACTTTTTTGTACACACAGCCACAAGTGTTATATTTTGCAAAAAAAATTCTTTTGTATGGTGATCTCATTGAACTTCTTTTGGACATGCAAGCCACTAAAAGATGGTTTTGCTTCACATTGTGTCATTTTGTAAACAGTAAACTAATACTGTAGCAATTATTTACAAGAATATTGTATGAATCCCTATTTATGTTTATATATAAGAAAATATTGTAGAATTGTAGAACCCCACATTTACAGTTTGTATTGTTAGCCTCACTTTTAGTGAAGCTGGCGTCTTACACGTGAATTGGACTAGTTTTGGACACTGCGTGTCACGCAGGGGTCTTTTATGTTAACTAGGAATAGTTAGTTTTTTCTTTTAGTATAAATACCCCTCATGGCTCTCCATGAGGGGGTGGATGTTCATTTTTCTTTTTTCCTTAATCTAATCTTTCACCTTTTTGTGTTCATCCCCTCTCTTTACTTTCTCTCACTAAAACTACACAATGATCAATCTAATGTATTTTGATCAACCAAGACCTCCCGAAAAGGTGTTTTTTATCCTTGTACAATTGATTTCACCAACACAACAAACACAATACATTACACTACAACGATCCTTATCAAAATTCACCTTCATTCACAAAGGCTATTATTGATTTAAATGACCACGGGGTTTTTGTACGATAATGCATATTTGGGATTGAAGTAGTGTTTCACGAGGAGTGTACTTATTTCGTCTTTGTTTTTCGTCAACGAAGATGACTTGTTCGGGCATATACGGTTTGTGATGAAGACTTGATGTATCTAGTTATACTCGATGTAAGGAGTTACATTGTAGTACTCACGGGTTATAGCTATCACTTTAAGGAGTTACATTGTAGTACTCAGTGTCTCACGTAGTTGAGGAGTTTTTCAAGAGGTGTTGTATTTTTTATATACTTTTGGGTGAGTATATGGTACTTAGAGATTTGCCTCTGCACCGTTCTTCATCACGCGGATAGTACAAGATTAAGTCACAAGTCGGGGATTTTGCTTCATTCTCGGGTTCGTTTCATCGGGTTGTCTCCATCAGTGGTCATCAGTATTAGCCTACAGAATAGATAAGGGGATTTAGTTTGGGTTGATCAAGAGAGAATTGTAAAGAGAGTACCGACATCTTCTCACAGAGCATTGCTTATGCAATCACGGGCTATGAAGCTAAGTAAGCAGTTCCAGTTGGCATAAGATGTACACATGTGTAGGATGATTCCTCAGTTAGTCATCATCCTGGAGGGAGAAATGTGTACATCCGGTACTTAGTTGATTTTTTATGTTACCGTTTTGATGTTACCGTCTCGACTACATAGAGGGAAAATTGCGTACACTCGGGACTTAATTGACTTTGGTGTAGCAATTCATATCTGCACTTTCCTGGAGGGAGAAATGTTCACATCAAGGACGCACAACAAGTTCACTTGATCGGGCTTTATAAAATATGCCGGAGGTTAGTCCGCAGAGATGATTAGTGCTTCAACTTGTTACTTTGGTGTCACGGTTTCGACTTCGGTAAAGGGATAAAATGTGTACTTTGGGCGGAATTCAATCAAGACTGGGATGCTTCCTAAGTGAGACGATGTTGATGATATCATCCCTCCCTTAAGATCGGTGTATTAATTCTTATCAGTCTAAGGGGTGTCTGTTTGGGAGGGAGCTGAAGAAGTTCAGAGCATAATTCATATCAAAGCCGAAGTATTCGGATAAGAGAACTTCAAGGATGACAAATGAGATGCAGATTCTGATAAACTTCGACATGACCAGAAGTGCAAGAATATGAAGCTTTCTCAAGACATGCAGCTAATTCAGAAACTTCGTGATGACCAGAAGCGTATGAAGAAAGTTTTTAAAGTCATGTCAGGAAGTTATGTGCAGAAATCCAATCAAGTCTGGGTTCGGTAGAGAAAACTTCTATGTCATCCTCAGCATTTCGTTCGTCTACAAGCTGAAGAAATAAAGCTAGTGTATTCAAGTAGATCGCCTAAGATATTCTCAAGAATACTGGACTTCATTCTTATCATTTTTCTTTATTTTTGCTTGTAGGGAACATTGTAACCAATTCATGTGTGACGCCATCTTGGAGGGAGATTGTTAGCCTCACTTATAGTGAAGCTGGCGTCTTACACGTGAATTGGACTAGTTTTGGACATTGCGTACCACGCAGGGGTCATTTATGTTAACTAGGAATAGTTAGCTTTTTGTTTCTTGTATAAATACCCCTCATGGCTCTCCATGAGGGGGTGGATGTTCATTTGTTCTTTTTCCATTTTCCTTTCAATATCTTTCATCTTTTGGTGTTCATCCCCTCTCTCTACTTTCTCTTACTAAAACTACACAATGATCCATCTAGTTTATTTTGATCATCTAAGACCTCCCGAAAAGGTGTTTTATATCGCGTACACTTACCATTTTAATTAAAAGCGTTTGTTGAAAAATGCGAATATTCGGGTTAAATTTCATTTTATTTTCCGGTACGCGAAAAATCCAAGTTTATATGCAGTTGGGCTGATAAACAAACCTCGTGCACCAGGAGTCAGACTAAGTGCATTGGCCAAGTATTACAAAGTTGGCTATAAAGTTGTATGAAAGCATGCTCCCAATGGTTTTGTGGTTTTCTTAACCCAACTTGTGTTGGATTTTATACCCTATTGACACTTTAATAACACGAGTATGGAACGAAAGACATATAATCACGTATAGTATTACATAATTAACATAGCATCAAGAATTGCATACCTTTTAGCAATAAAATAAACAAACTTAATTCTTGAATACACGCACGTGTGTAAAGCTTACAAACGCATGGAAAACCACCAAGATTCAAACCGATTAATCCTCTTTGACTAACACACACAATACATTCTTAGCAAACAATAAATTATGCTAGTACTAGTAGTGATCAAGCAAACGAATACCTTCGATCTTGAAGCAAGAAACACGAAACCCTTGTGGGTTGTTTGGATCAAACGACAAGAAACCAAAACCCTTTAGGGATGTTTGGTTTTGATCGCCAACAAGGAAGGAAGGAGAAAAGGGTTTTGATTTTTAGGTTTTTCAAGCATTTTAGAATAATGAACCCTATATCTCCTTATATAGGCTTTGGATTACTTGGCTTGCAAGCCAAGCAATCCCACCTCCTCTTGGATTGCCTAACCAATCGGCTCAAGAAGGAAAGGAAGGAAAAAAACCAAAACTTTCCATTTTCTTGTTTTTGCATTTAGGTCCTTGTAGTTAACATTTAATAACCATTTGCAAATACCTTTAAATAACAATTAATTTTATCATTCCATTTACTTAACACTTATTAATATATTTTAAAAACCCACTTTTAAAATATAATAATAATATTGTTTTCTGTATTAGACCGCGTGGTGTCCAAGCTCAAGAAATTTCTTTCTCGAACATCATATTATTTATACATGTAGCAAATCCAACAACTCTCACTTAGACATGTATCAAATAATAGAATAACATTGGTAAGCATCTAGCAATACGCCACTGCTCCCAGGAACACCTGAGTGTAGTTTCATAAAGTTACATTAAAATGGTTTAGCATTTACAATCCCTTTATTTCAAATCCTGTGTTGAAAATGGATATGGATATAAGTCATTCCATTATTTAACGATTCTATTTCTCGTTTATGTAATTAATCAAGATTACCAAAACTCATCAAGACACTACTAGATGAGTTTTGCGTGCGGCCACACATATATCTAATTAATCCAACAAGAGGCGTAGTGGCATCATTCTTCAACATTTAAAGGAACAAACTCTATATTGAATGCACATGTTAGTCATATGCTTCACAATCACTTCTGAAAATAGTCATTAATAGCTACCTTATTCAGGATAACTTAAACTATAACAAGAAGAATTATCCACATATGCAAGACCTGTTTACATCTCAAATCTAAGGATTAGTAAATAAAATCACTGTAACATGGATTTCACTTAATGACGACGATCAATAAAGTTGATAATCTTGTTAGTTAGGGAATTCGATTGCATCTTATGAATATCATGTGAGTTTAAGCGACACATCTTAATATTCCAAGAATATAACAATCACTCCAAATTTTCTATACTTCAATTATATTCCCATATTTTTGATCGACAATGGATTAATTTAGAATAATTCCTATTAATTCACAGGTTAAACATGCAAAACAGTACACTGTTGTAAAAAATTAAAAAAACAAACAATACCATCACTTTAAATTCATTTATTATAAAAAAATTACATAATATCCTTTATCCAAATACTAAAACCATAGATCTACATGAAACTACTAGCTAAAAAACTAATCCAATGCCTCCTCTAGCAATGTGGAGGAAGCTTTTCTTTTGTAAAAGCCTCGAAAAGGATCACTAAGTTGTTATCTGTGTAAACTTAAGAAGATTAATATCACCTTATCTTGATACACTCGGAAAACCGAATGATAATCTCTATGGTAGTGTCTGGCGACCCTTCTGAACCCCTGGTTTGTTGCGATAAGAAAATGCATGGAATTTTCACATAACATCTTAATTGGTTTTGTTTATTGTTTGGTAACAATCCCAGTCCATAAAATAAACATCCTAATCCAAACAGCTTCCATGCAGCTTATTAGAAGCAACTATGTATTCAGGACTTCTATAGCGAACATTGTAATAGTACTATTGCTGGAGCTTTTCTAGTCTACTACGCCTCCGTTTAAAACGAAGACGTATCTTGTCTGAGATTTTATGTCATCTCTATCGGTCTCGAATCCAGCATCGCAATAGCAAGTAACTCTAAGCTCAGCTTCAGGATTTCCACCATAAACCAAGAACATATCTTTAGTATTTCTTAAATACTTAAGAATGTTTTTTCACAACAGTTTAGTGTGGTTTCACCCTGGATCGTTGAAAATACTTGTTAAGTGTTTGCGTGAAATGGCCACATCAGGTCTAGTGCATCTAAACACATACATAATAGATCCTACAACCGAAGCATAAGGAACATTTTGCAAATTCAACTCTTCAAGTGTAGAAGCACATTATGTTTTATTCAATTCAAGTCTTTCTTGCATAGGGAAATTGCCACGCTTAGAATTATCCATCTTAAATCTTTTCAAGATTTATCCATGAAAAGCACTTTTACTTAGTACAATTAACCTGCTTAGATCTATCTCGGTAATCTTGATTTCAAGATAATGCGCTTCTATTTCCAATCTTTCATCGCGAAACACTTTCAAAGATATGACTTTACACTTTATAACATTAGAATGTGGTTTCCTATGATGATTATGTCATCAACATATAAGATGAGGAATGTAACATTACTCTCACTAGCCTTTTGATATACACATGGCTCATCAAGATTTTGAGCAAAACCAAACTTTTTGATTTCCTCATTAAATCTTTTATTCCAACTTTTTGATGCTTGCTTAAGCCCAAAAATGGATCTTTGAAGCTTACACACTTTTCTAGGATGATTTGGATCAATAAAACCTTTAGGTTGTACCATATAAATATCTTAATCAAGATAACCATTTAAGAAGACAGTCTTGACATCCATTTTCCATATCACATAGTCATAGAACGCCGCAATGCCTATAAGAATCCTAATAGCTCTAATGTCTGCAACAAAAGAGAAGGTTTCTTTATAGTCTATCTCGTAGGTTTGAGTATAACCCTTCGCTACAAGACGAGCTTTATAGGCGTGTACATTGCCGTCCATGTCGGTCTTTTTCTTGAAAAGTCATTTACTCCCAACGGTCTTACCATTAGGAGGAAGATCAACCAAGTGCCAAACTTGATTATCTTTCATGGATTGCATCTCCGCATTCATAGCATCAAGCCACTTGTGAGATTCAATATCTAATAATGCAGCTTTATAGTTAGTAGGTTCATTAAGATCCCCTAAACTATGCTCCTCAACTTCTACATTTAGACATAAGCATTTAAGAGCTCGATGTGTCCTTATGGACCTACGAACGGGAGCTATATCCTCTTAAGGTTGTTCAAAACCCTCAACCTTAACGAGAATTTTGCTAGTATTTTCAGAAGGTGATGTATCTTCATCTTGAATTTCTTCAAGTTATATCACCCTCCCACTGGCTTTTTGAGAGTGATATTCTTTTCCAAGAACTCAGCATACCTTGCAACAACAATTTTGTTTTCAGGTGGGAAGTAGAAGTTGTAACCCATTGTTTCCTTTGGGTATCCTACAAAGATACACTTAACTGATATTTGTTGGAGTTTGTCAGGCGTATCATGCTTCACAAGCGCCTCACATCCTCGGACCTTTAAGTAAGAAAAGTTAGGAACTTTTCCATACCATAATTCATATGGTGTCTTATCAACCTTCTTGGTTGGAACCATATTGAGAATGCGTGCAGTAGACTCTAGATCATAATCCCAAAAGGATAACAGCAGAGTTGTAAGATTCATCATTGATCGAACCATGTCAAGTAGGGTACGATTCCTCCTCTCAAACACGCCATTATGTTGTGGTGTGTATGGATAAGTATGTTGTTGGACAATTCCACAAGCTTTCAGATAATATTTAACTCTTGACTTATATATTCGCATCCTCGATCCGATCAAATAGCCTTTATAGTCTTCCCGAGTTGACTTTCTACTTCATTCTTAAAAATCTTGAATGTTTCAAAGACTTCATGTTTATGTTTAAGTAAATAAACATAACCATAACGACTAAAATCATCCGTAAAGGTTATGAAGTAGCTAGCACCTTGTCTTGACACATGTCTAAGTGGACCACAAACATCTGTATGTATTAGCCGAAGAATATCGGTCGCCCTTTCTGTACGATGCAGAAAAGGTTTCCTTGTCGTCTTACCCGATAAACAAGATACACATTGATCAAAAGATTCATCATCCGTTGACTTTAAAAGCCTATCATGTTACAGCTTTTCAATATGTTTCTTGCTTATATGAGAAAGACGGCAGTGCCACAGATAAGTAGAGTCTAAGTCAGGGCTTGGCTCTTTTATTACTAACGTTATAAATAGAATTAACATTTGGCACAAGATTAAACATATCAATTTCATAAATACCATCATGTGGAATAGTATTAAAATAAAGAACATCATTCTTAGAAACTAAAATACCATAATCCGTAAAACATTAGATAAAACCATTGTCAACCAAACGAGAAACTAAAATAACACCTCTAGTTATAGTAGGTGCATAATGACAATTGCATAAACGTATCACTAAGCCATTAGGCAAATTTAAGTGTAAACTTCCGATAGCTTCTACTTGTGCACGAACACCATTGCCCACGTACAAATAGACAACTCCTTGTTTCAGCTTCCTTTCACCTCTAAGACCTTGTTTTGTGTTACAAATGTGAGTACCATAACCAGTGTCATACACCCAGGATTTATTACAGAAATAAAATAATTATATTATGAAGATACTTGAAGTACTGGCAGTGCCAGCTTGCTTCTTTTTCTTCATTAACTTAACAAGATAAATAAGACAATTCCTCTTCCAATGACCCACCTCTTTGCAGTGATGGCATGCATCATCCTTTTTCGGTTCCTGTTTAGCAGCAGGTTTAATGTTTTTAGGCTTAAGCACATAAACTAATTTATTCTTGCCCTTACCTTTTCCTTTACCTTTCCCTTTAGCAGCTTGCGGTTTCTTATTGGGTTTCTGGATTCTACCACCTTGAATCGCAAGGACTTGAGGTGTAGCAGCCTTTTTTGGTGAACCCTTTTCATACTCAATTTGCAAAGCATGTAGATCACCAATCGTCTTCCCCATGTTATGTATATTGTAGTTCCTTACAAAGCCGGCAAAGTAACTAGTGAGGCCATTCACGATTAAACCAACACTAATTTCTTATGGCATGTTATAACCAAGATGTTCCAATTGCTCTACATAGCCCTTCATCTTAAGGACATATGACTTAACAGATTTCCCCTCTTCTGTTTTTGCAAAGCATAAAAAAGTTTGAATTAGTCAAAAAACCACTTAACCCCCCTAGCTTGTATCTCAAACATAGATTTAAGCTCCTAAAAGCATGTTCATAAGGGCCCGAGACCGTTTTCATTAACTAACTTTGAAGTTTCGAGAGTCATACTACGAACATAAGACAACGCAATCCTCATTATGAACATGCATAAATCCATGTTCCAGTCCTCAATGCTTGATGTCGTGGAACGCCCACATATTAGGGGATATAGGTTGTTCAATGATATTGAGTTTCTTTTCAATTCGAAAGAAAAGCCTTAGTGAACGAAACCAATCATTAAAATTTGAACCAGAAAGTTTTTCTCTTTCGAGCATCAACCTGGAAGCCGAATGGTTTATGTTTTGAGCTGGTAATGCCATCTACAAAACATACAAAAGTTCAAAATTTAGTATTTTCAATAATACTCCTTAAAGAAAATTAACTACCAATGTTTAACCATATAAACAATTAATTTTCTAAAAGCTAGGATCCTAATGACATACCACCATCACATTAGTTGATCTGCTAGCAATGATGTATTCAAAAGGTAATTGATGATTAATAATTGCCACAAGTGCAATTCCTAAAACATTATGAAACTTACTTATTTCATTTGTGACCAACTAAAAGTGCTTAAGCAAGCATGTTTCATCCAATCTACACATGTATCACGTAATGTAGAAGGCAATTGCAAGTGTTCTTTTAAATTGGATGACAACAACTTATTTAAAAAGGGTATTATATTTGACGTAACAAATATGTATGAAGAAGCATGCATAAATCTTCGTATCATAGATTTTAATAAAAACTTTATTCAAATAAGTTATTTATTACAATGTATCACTGAATTTCCAATACCATCATATGTAAAAAATAATGATAATACACCTTAAAAACAAATTGACAATTCAATCCATGTTTCCAAAACAAAAATCATAAAATTTACCGCGGAAAAAGATTAAAGAATGACTAAACCCTATATTGTACTCTACAAGTGTACAAGTACACAAGTTCTTCCAATCATTGCTTCATATACCGAAGCATGTAGTGGCGCGGGAAAAGATTAAAATCCATTCAAACCCTAGACCATTCGCTATAACCATGTAGTTGCAAGAACTTGCGGGAAACATTATAGAGTATGGTTTCGTAGTAAGGTAGGGCAAAACCTTAAACCTTGCCACGAGATACCTCAATCCCTTGTGCAAGTTAAGCAAGTAAATGGTTTTTAAGCAAATTTTGTCATTGGTAAACTTATTGATTTTAGTTTTGAAACACATTATAAACATCTCAAATTGGAAGTCTCGTCATGGAAAGTTAAGGTATGAGCCCCAACATTATAGATAACCACACCCGAGTGACTCATAAGACTTCACAAATAATAGTCTATAATAAAATCTTATTTCATATATTATAGTCATGTTTATATTTTCTTTTTGAAAAAACCCTTTTGTTTTTACAGAAGTCAACAACTTATAAAAACAAAACAATAAATATAAACAGCTAATACACATAACAATTATTTAAACAGTTAACAATTAACACATGCAAATCATAAAACGATGATTATAATTATCAAATAATTAAAATTATATCTATACTTACATAAGGCTCCTTATTCTAATGAATCGGGCCACATAAATCGATATAATCGATTGCATAAGCCTTATGTAAATATATACCATATATAATATAAAATAGTAATATAATTATATAATTTATATATAATAATAAGTAATTAATTAATATAATATATTATAATTAATTATAATAGTTATTAATATTTTATTAATAATTAAATATAAATATTATAATATATTAATTAAAATTTATATTATATTTTATTATTATAATTATAATAATATTTATATATAATAATATAATATGTAATATATTTATATATTATATAAATAGATATAATTATATAAATATAAAATATTATATATTATAAATTTATATATTATAATTAATAATAATAAATATATAATATTAATTATTATAATTTATTATATTTAATAAAAATATTATTGATATATATAATAAAATATATATAACTAAGTTTTATTAAAAAAATATAAATTATATATAATATTATTTATTATAATTATATTATTTAATATTAAATATATTTAAAATATTAAATATAATATAATAAGTATATATTATTTAATAATAATATTTATAATATAATTATAATAAATATATATAATATATAAATTTATTATATATTAAAACTTTAATATAATAATATATATATATATAATAATAATAAATTATATAATTAAATAATAAATATAAATATATATTTTTAATATATATATAAAGTTATATTATAAATTATATATAAATTTATAATTAATATATATATTTATAATTATTTATATAAATATAATAATATTACATTAATAATAATATATTTTAATTATTCATAAATAGAATATTTATAATATATATTTTATAAATATAATTATATAATATTAATAATATAATAATTAAATAATAATATAAATTATATAATAATAATAAATTAATTATATTAAGTAATATAATAAATTAGATTTAAAAATAATATTAAATAAATTTTAATATTTAATATATATTGTAATATTTTTAAAATATTATTAATAAATAATAAAATTATATAATATTTAATTTTTATATTTGTTAGTAATAATATAGTTAATATATTTAATAATTTTAATAATATAAATTATTAATATCAATAAATAATATAATTATATAAATATTAATATTTAATTATAAAAAATAAGTAATAATTAATAAATATAATAATAAAATAAATAATATTAAATATTAATATTAATATATAAAATATCTATAATTATAAAATTTATAATATTATAATTTAAAATATAATAATAATAAATATTAAATATTATATATATAAATAAAGTATTATTTTATATATTAATTAAGTAAAATGATTAAAATATAAAGTTTAAAATATAATTATTATATATATATATATAATAAATATAAAATAATTTTTAGTATATTAATATAATATAATTATTATAATATATGAATCATATAATAATTATATAAATAATATAATAAAAAATATAAATAATAATATATATAAATATTATATATTTAATAATATAATATAATTATATATATAAATAATAATAAATAATTAAAAATAAAAAATATTTGATTTATATATATAAATAAGTAAATAAATTAAATATATTATTATTATTATATTAAAATAATAAATTTATAAATAATATAATGTAATTATAATAATTAATATATTAATATAATATAAATATATATATTTTAATATATTTATAATTTATTATATAGTTATTATAATTATATAAATATAATTAATATTATAATATAATATATTAAAAATATATAATAAATAATTAATATATAAATAAAGATTAGTAATTAAAAGTAATAATTATATAATATAATTATAAGTATTTAAATATTATATATATATTAAATTAAAATAATAATTAATTAATTAATATTATATATAATTAAAAATGAAATTATATAATAATTATTATTATATAATATATAAATATTAAAAATAATTTAATAAAAATATAATAAATATAAATAATTTAAATTTATATATATATTGTAATTTAATTTTTATATATTAATTAATATATTTATATTATAATAATAAATAATATAATAATATAATAATAAAAAATATATATATAATATACTATATAATTAAAGTTATTAAATTAGTTTTAATATTAAATAATAATAATAAAATAATATTATAAATAAAATAATTTAATAATTATAAATATAATTATAATTTTATAAATAAATATATATATATATTAAATAATTATAATATATATAAATTTAACTATTTTACTTATATTATAAAATATTATTATATTATAATAATATATATTTTTAAATATATAATTTATATAAAATATAAATTATATTTATATATTTTTTAATATTAATAAAATTAATATTATAAATATAAATAATTATACATATAATATATATAAAATAATTATAAATATATAATTTATATATATATAGATTATTTAATAATACTATAATATATATAATAAATAAATATTATTATTTATAAATAATATTTAAATAAATTAAGTAAATAATTAATAATTTAATATAATATATATATATTTTATATATAATTTTTATATATATATATATAATTTTAAATAAATAGAAATAGTATTAAATAAAAATTATATATAATAATAATTAATTTAATATAAATATAATAATTAATATATAATATAAATAATTAATATATTATTATTAATATTAAATAATAAATATTATAATAATTTATATTACTAATTAATTATAAAATAATTAATAATATTATATAATTTAATATATATAATTATTAAATTAGATAATAATTTATTTAAATGATTTTATATATGTATACTATATTAATTTTATAATATAAAAGTATAAATTTAAATATATATTTTATATATAATAAATTATATAAATATAATTTAATGTTAATAAAATAAATATAATTAATTAAAATATTATAATATATAATATAAATAAATAATATAATTTTATTAAATTATATAATAATATTACTTTAATAGATTTATAATAGTATAATAATTAAATAATATATAAAAAATTATTAATATATAAATAATATTATAATTTAATTATTTATTTATAAATATTATATATTAATATTATATAATAATTAATTTAAATATATTCTATGAATAATAATATATTATAAATTTAAGATTTTTATATATTTTAAATAATTAATAATAAAATAATAGTATATATAATTTAATATAATATAATTATTTATAAAATATATAATTATTATTATTATTATAATAATATATAATATTAATTAATAATAATTTTTATAATTATAAATATAATATAATATATGAATATTTAAATATATTATAAATATATTATAAATATAAATAAAATAAGTAGATAAAATTTTATATTATATATTTTTAGATTAAAAAATAAATAATTAATTATTATTTAGTTATATATATATTATAAATAATAATTTTATTTTTATAATATAATTATATCAAATAATAATAATATAAAATTTATATATAAATATAAATTATAATATTTATAATTTCTATTATATTAATATAATATATTTATTTTAAATATATAAATATAATTTTATAAAATAAATAAATATAATATAATATAATTAATATATAGTAATAATATAAAAAAATTATTTAATTATATTGTTATATGATAATAAAATTATTAAATTTATAAAATATAATTAATATTTATATATATAATATTTATTATATAATATAATATTATTTAATATTTTCTTTATATATATGTATATAAGTTATATATAATATAATAATATATATATATATATATTATAGTATATGTAATTATAAATTTAATTAAAATATATTATTATTTATTATTCAATTATTTTTTATATTATAATATATTAAAATTATATAAAAAAATAACTAAGTAATATTATAATATTTATTAAAAATAAATTTAAATTAAATATTAATATATATATTAGAATTTTAATTTATATATTATAATTCTTATAGTATATTAATTATTTTAAAATAATTAATATTATATTAATAAATCATATTTATATAAATAATATATATGAATTAATTTATATTTTTAAAATATTTATTATAATAATTAAAAATAGAATTATATATAAATATTAATAATATAATATATAAATATTTATATTTATTATAATTTATTATATATATAATATAAAATATATATATAAATACAAATTAATAATATTATTTATATATTATTATAATAATTAATATTATATTTTATTATTAATTTATTAATCTAATTAATTATTAATAAACAACATAATTATTTTAAATTATAAGTTATTAATAAAAATATAAATTATTTAATATTAATTTAATAATATAAATATAATTAGAATATATTATATAATATTAATATTAATATTTATATTATAATTAAAGATTAAATAAATTATATATAATTTAATAATTAATAATATATTATAATTTAAATATTTATATATATATAAATAATTATAATATTAATAATTATAATAATATAATTATATAATTATATTAATAATTATAATATATTAATTTTATAATATATTATTAAAATTAATATATATTAAATATATTATAATTATTATATAAATATTATTAAAATATTTATAATATTTATTAATTCTATAATAAGATTATATAAAAATTATATATATTAAATTAAATTATTTATATATATTTAATAATATAAAAATATATATTAAAATATATTTTATTAATTTTTAATGTAAAAATAAATATATAATTAAAATTTATATATATAAATTCTAATAAATATAAATAATTATATATTATTTATAATAATATTTATTAGATTAATTGAATATATAGAAATATATTAATATAAAAAAATATATAAAAATTTATATATTATATAATAATTATTATATAAATGAATTTAATATTAATAAGGTATAATATAATATATATTAATATAAAATTTATAATGTATATATACAAATAAAATTTATAATACTATTATTGTATTAAAATTTAATATATTATAAATTATTATTAAGAAAAATTATTAATTAAAAATAAATAATTAATTAATTATATATATGTAATTATTTAGATAATATTAAGGAATTATATATATAATAGATATTATATTATTTTATAATAATATATGATATAATAAAAATCAAAAGTTATAATTTATATAATATATTTTTTATATAATAGCTTTTATAATAATACAAATAAAATATAATATATAATAAATAATACATTATATTATAATAATATTAATAATAAAAAAATTATTAATAATAAATTTTTAAAAAAAAAAAAAAAAAAAAAAAAAAAAAAAAAAAAAATAATATAAAAAAATAATATTATATATATAAAAAATAATTTATTATTTAATTATAATATATAAATAATATAGAATATATATTTAATTTATTTAAATTATTTATAAAATAATATTATAATTATTAATATAAATATATATATAATATTTTTATTAATAAATAATATTATTATTTAAATATATAGTTATAATTTATATATATATATAATTAATATATATAATATAATTTAATAATATAATTCATTATTAATTAAATATATTTTATATTATATAATATAATTATTATTATTAATTATAAAAAAATATAAAAAAAATATATATAAAAACATAAATATAAAATATAATAATTAAAATATTAATAATTATTTATATATTGTATAAATATTTATTATATATATTCTAATAAAATTATATAATATATAATAATTATAAATATTTAATATAAATATTAATATATTTTTTTATAATATTTATATTAAACATAATATAATATAATATATTAATAATATATATATATATAATATAATAAGTTATTAAAGATAATAATAAATTAATTATATAGAATAAAATATAATTAAATAATATATTTATTTTTTTATATAAATTATATAATTTTAATGAAATTAAATTATTTTAGTTATAAAAAATAATAATAATATAATAATTATATTAATAATATAAAATATATATATAATATATAAATTATTAAAAAAATATATATAATAAAAATATTAATAAATAATTAGATATATTAGAAAATATAAATTATATATAATATTATATATAACTTTATTATTAATAATATAAAATAATTTAAATAATAAATTATATAATATTTAAATTAAATAAGAAAAATAAAATTAAAAAAAATATAAAAATAATTAATATAATTTAATTTTTTTTTATTATAATTATAATATAAAATTTAAATATAATTAATATTATAATGAAGTATTATATATAACATAATATAATATGTAATACAATATTTAAATACTATATATAGAATGATTAATAAATATAAATAAAAATTTATTTATATAATCAATATAAAAAAAAAATATAATAATAATTCATATTAAATATATAAAAAAAAAAAAAAAAGTTATATAATAAAAAACTTAATATTTAATTATATATAATATATCAATATTATAAATTATTAAATTATTAAAAAAATATATAAATATATATATATAAAATTAAATAAAATATAATAATAATATACTACATTATTAGATAAAATATAGAAATAAATATTATTAATATATAAATTTAAATAATAATAAAATAAAAATTAGAATAATACATATAATAATAAAATAATAATATATTTAAATATAATATAATATATAATTATTAGATAAATAATTATTATTAATATATATTCAAAATATAAATATAATTATATAATTTATTAATCTAATATATATTTTATGTTATTTATAATATAAATATTTAATTAATATTATATTAATAAAAATATAAAATATTAAATTATTCAATGTTATATAAATAAATATATAAATATCATGAATAAAAGCACATAAAACTGATTATTTATTTAAAGTCGACTTCAAGGCCTCGACAAACAAGAAAAGATCTTCCCAAACCTTAGCAGTAAACTACAAAAGTTGTAAGCCCACTGAAATCATGGGATCTACATAAAATTTTCAGAATTTTTCCGACTTAAGATGAAAAAACAACTACGAATTTTTTAGTACGGTGTCAAAATATACCGCAACTAAAAAATAAACTACTTATTTATATCTATTGTACTTTTAATCATTGATTTGAATGTTTAACAATTAACGATTAATTAAAGCAAGCATATATCATATACCGAAACTCATTATCCATGATAATCATGCATGTGATCATCACGGATAACCATTTAACAATTAATTGATAGTTAATACGAGCAATTATCACAATAATATATAAATTTTAACATGCAAAATTTCATACAACCTATGGTTTCGTCTATTTGATTTTAATAGCAATAAAGATCGAATCTTTATTAAGAAAACGCCCAAAGGGCTTAAAATTAAAACCAAGAAACCGAATAATTTGCCGAATTTTATGATCTATGTAATTACAAATACTATATGATGGCTCGTGATGCCACTGTTGAATTTTATAAACTATTAACACTTTAATAACACAAGTGCGCAATAGAAGACAAATAATCACATATAGTATTAAATAATTAGCATAGGCTCAAGAATTACGTACCTTTTAGCAATAAAACAAACGAACTTAATTCTTGAATACACGCGCGTGTGTAAAGCTTACAAACGCATGAAAAACCACGTAGATTTAAACCGATGAATCCTCTATGACTAACACACACAATACGTTCTTAGTAAACAATAAAGTATGCTAGTACTAGTAGTGATCAAGCAAACGAACACCTTCGATCTTAAAGCAAGCAACACGAAACCCCCTTGTGGTTGTTTGATCAAACGATAAGAAAAACAAAACCCTTTAGGGGATTTGGTTTTCGATCGACAACAAGGAAGGAAAGAAAAAAAAAAGTTTTTATTTTTAGGTTTTTCAAGCATTTTAGAATAATGAAACCTAGATCTCCATATATAGGCTTTGGATTACTTGGCTTGCAAAGCACACACAATACCCACCCCTCTTGATTATCTAGACTGATCTGACTGAGAAGGAAATTGAGGAAAAACAAAACTTTTCTTTTCCTTTTTTTGTATTTAGGTCCTTGTAGTTAACATTTAACGAGCGTTTGCAAATACCTTTAAATAACTAATTATTTTTAAGATCGTTTACTTATCACTAATTAATTAATTAACACTAATATATAATACAATTATGTTTTACGTATTACTGCGTGCATCCCTATAGGCTCGAGTAATTTCCCGAACGTATATCATTTATACGTGTACATATGCCAACAACTTGATGGTGATCCAAAAGAGATATTTCCTATAACGAATGACTATGAAACATTGTTATTATAGTCATATACTCCAAACATTTTTCTTCCATCGGCCATTTTTTAACAGCATGAACACCAACAAAACATTCGCTTCATTAAAACAAAACCGTTCTAGTGAGCTACAAGCCATCACAACGTCAAATGGACCACTCACTTTTGTTGGTATGTACTCAGAACATCTTTATAGAAAATTTTATGCTCGACAAAATGATGAACTGATATGTGATTTTGTAGGGGAATGGATTGCCGAATGGGAAGTAAAAGGATCTTTGAAATAGGACTATAAGAGATACGCGAAGGTTTAACAAGAAGTGTTTGGACATGCAAGCTTCGGGTGGGCTTATTGGTCGCTTAAAAATGTTAATAACCATTAGAGTATGGAGTGGATGATCAAAAGCGGCTATATTAGACTTTAGAAATGTAGCTGAAATTATTCTCTGTGAAGCAACTTTCTTTGTTTCAATTCAAGTGTAACAATTTGGGCCGTATCGACTCACTATATCAAGCCTAAAAAGCCCATGCCCGTGAGAACTGTCAAGCTGTCCTTTTCAATTTAGCTACGAATAGGCAAAAGGATGCTTTCAATATGTTATATAACATATGAATTTTAAGGAAACAAACATAGTGCTCCCATTTGATGTCAGGTGTACTCAGGAGTTATCTTATTTTAATCAAAATTAAATTATAATTAAACTTAAGATATCAGCTCCTAGATGCATGATCTAATCCACACTTAGATTCTTCATCTTGTATACTTTATAAAGATGATCTGGATTCATAACCCTTTTGATTACACATCTTCCTCGCAAAGGTAATCATTAAGAAAAGTGTTATAAAACTTAATTGCTATATTTCATATTTATGAAAACATGTATGATAATTAATCATTTTTATATAGTTAATGCATGTAAAAAAAAGATTTAATCACAGTCAATTGCTTGAGTATGATTAAAAACCCTTATCATAAGGCATGCATTAATATGTATATATAATTTTGTCCTTATGAGTCTTTCCTCAAAAGAAACTCATTCCTAACCCCACAGCCTAACTATTTGGAAAAACATCAATTAAGCTCAAAGAAATTATTATCTTTTAAGGACCGTATCTTATCATCCATAGTTTAAAGACACTTATCATACTTAAGATGTGATAATGCATCTTATTAGTTAGCAGGTTCACAATGATCCTCTAACTTATATCTGTCCACATTGATATTAAAA
Source organism: Tanacetum coccineum (assembly GCA_026074375.1). Classification (NCBI taxonomy): domain Eukaryota; kingdom Viridiplantae; phylum Streptophyta; class Magnoliopsida; order Asterales; family Asteraceae; genus Tanacetum; species Tanacetum coccineum. The sequence goes on from BQNB010115892.1 coordinate 19,453, forward strand.
TATCACTCAAATGATGAAGTACCCTTGAGGATTTATGAATGCGAGTTACATTATACTTTGGTTTAACATTTACATGGTTAGTCTTAGTATGACATCAGCAAGTGAATTCAGAAGGTTACGTATTTTGTTCTTAAATATCTTCAAGATCTATAGATGCTCCCACTTACTTATGTAAGTAGAGACAATTATCTAACTACTAAGTATTTAAGCAACAATAAATTATTCTTAATTGGGACATACAAAATACATTTTATAATTCTCATCTCTAGCTTGTTAATTGTGATAACTGGAGATTTTTCCTATGTTGTAGTATCCCAAAATACTATGACTGTATATCTACATATTTCTATTCATTCAAATTTCTATAATAAAATTCACAGTTGACTTTTGTTAACTTATTTTATGCTAAACAGTTACGGTATAACCGACTGTCAAATATGATTATTATTAACTACTCACTTTTGAGTTAAGTTTCTATTTTCTAAACGACTACGGTCGTGATGTGTTATCAAAGCTTTAAATTTATAGTTCTAGTTTTATCCAATTTCCAACTAACACACGGGTAAAGTGTAAACCCCCGTTTATAGTATAGGCTAAGGGTAAGACCAGGTCGTTCCACGGGATTGGTAATTCTTAAAAGGGTCTAATGTATTACGAAAAGGTTTTTCTTATAGACTGACACGATCTAAAGATTTCAAAATATTTCAAGATTAAAAGTAATATTTATTTGGACTTAGAGCAATGATCATGAACAAGCAAAGAATCAAGCAACATGAATTTAAGCATAAAAGCATGAAAAGATGGATAATCATTCATACAATTAACTATTTCATATATTAGAGAATCCTTTCGGCCTTTAATCTTTAATATATAAAACGCATTAAGATTGATTCAAGTATGAATATGATAATGATAATTTCCCTTAATTAAGTTCGTTAGACATATGATTAAGTGTTAAACATCTTCATTTCCGGGTTGATAAACATTTCAATAGTTAATTCTCACAAAATCTAGTATCGAAATGCCATAGACAAACAATGCGAAATATAGACATATTGATGGAATCTTTCAATCTATCTCCAACAAGTATGAATTATCAAACATCAACAAGTTACCGGATATTTAAACATCAAATTCATTATCATCACATTCATAAACATTATGTCAAAGCATGTTAATAACATCGATCATGTTAGCCCAAATAAATATAAATTACTACTCCATTGATAATATCAAATATTTAATACTTTTAATTGTCATTTTATCCCCTAAATCACCTACATTTGTGTCACTAACACTTGAAAACAAGATATTTTTAGTTATTTTATGGTTTTTAGGTAAAATGCTGATATTTAGCAATTATGGAAGAAAAATGACAAATTATGTAATTATTTACAAGACGTTACGGTGTAAACCATTCCAAGATTACGCCGTAATGAATTCCATGCTGGAACACAACATTCAAAGGACGATTACGACACAATCCATTTATTGGTTACGCCGTAATCGCATATATGGAAGGAAATCATGGCAGTATTTACTGTTACGGCGTAACATGTCATATAGTTACGACGTAACTATATTCAAGGGAGGAAATCATCGTATCTTTGGATGTTTGGAATGTGAATAAGCAATACGGCGTAACAAGATATAAGGTTACGCCGTAATACGTGTATATTTATGGAATGACATGTTACCGTGGTTACGGCGTAACTGGTTTGTGGTTACGCCGTAACACATTCGAAGCCTATAAATTGAAGACGTATAACAACCCAGGAATTTTCATCAAATGCAAAACCTATTTTACTATTATCACAATTGTACGAGGAAATTTTTCACTTTATTACATTACTTATATATCTCAGTATGTCATAACTAAAGTAGACGAGCTCACGCAACCTATCTATGACAATCCTATCTTCATATATGTCAAGCAATCATCATAATATGTCAATTCAATATCATAATATCCTTATTACAAAGTACATTATTCCTATAATGTACCATTCGCAACGT